>MCJB01050819.1:105801-167564 GCA_002018475.1 Nicotiana obtusifolia | reverse complement strand
GGTTGGTTCCATTTTGGGGAGGTTTTGTGTTGATTTGGAACAACTGATTCTTATTTTGGCAACTTAAATTGGAAATATTGTCCGACGTTTGACTTTGGTGAAAATGACCCTGGAACGGTGTTTGATGGTTCCAATAGGTTCATATGGTGATTGTGGACTAAGGCGTATGCTTGGAATTGGATTTGTAGGTTCTTAGGTTGATTTGGCTCGTTTTGCCGACAGTTGGCAATTTGAAGGTTTAGAAATATCATAAGTTTGGCAATGGTTTGACATGATAAATATAGGGTTCTGATTTTGGTTTTGGGACTTGAAATAGGTCCATTTTGTCATTTGGATCTTGTGTGCAAATTTTGGTGTCATACAGAGTTGGTTTGGTAGGAATCGGACGCTTGGTTGTGATTTTAGCAATTCTTGAGTTTCCTTATGAATTCAATGTGTTTTGGTGTCCGATTCGTAGTACCTGATATTTTGGTGTTTTGATCTTGTGAACGAGTTTGTATGATACTTTAGACTTGTGTGGATGTTTGGTGTGAAGCCCCGGGGCCTCAAGTGAGTTTCAGATGTGTTCGGATTGGCTTGGATTTGATTCACAACAGCTGGTGTGCTGGTGCTGTGATTATCGCAATTGCTAGCACAAATTAGGTATTCCAAAGTGGGCAGGGGGTGTCAGGTTTAGTAAACACAATGCCTTGGACGTCTTTGCAAAGATGGTACTGGACTTGTGCAGTTGGTCGCTTTTGCGAATAGGGATGGCATCGCAAATGGGAAACCCAAGTTGCAATTGCGACATCTCCTTGGGCTGACATGATTCTCTTTTGTGATCCATGTGTCGCATTTGTGAGGGTTGCATTTGTGACTTCCATTGTTGAAAAAATAGAGGGATTATGGGATTTGTCTCATTTTATCACATTTTGGAGTCCTAGACTGGGTGGTAGGATATTTCAGGAGGAGAATTTCATACAAATCTATTGGGTAAATGGTTCTGAGTCAATTTTGACTATATAACTTGATTTATTATGAATTTTAACATCTAAATCATGAGATTTGAAGAGAAATTTTGGAAAACCTTTACTATGTTTTGTAAACGAAAATTTGAGATTTGAGAGTCGAATTGGACTCGGATATAAAAACCAAACACATAAATGGACTCGTGGAGTTATAGGTAGTCGAGATCTACCCTTCGATTCGAATTTTGACCAGGCGGGCCTGAGCTTGACTTTTGTGGTATTGTGTAAAGATCTTATCATTATTAATCGAAATTTGTTTCACTTGCATTGTTTGATGTTATTAAGTAATTTTTGGCTAGATTTGAGCCGAGAGGAGGTGACATTTAAAGGAAAAGTATTATTTAGAGTATTCAATTACCCTAATTGAGGTAAGTATTTTGCCTAACTTTTTGTGGGAGAAATTACCCCTTAAGATTTGGTCTAATTGCATTATTTGTTCTATCTGAAACGAAGTGTACATAAGGTGACGAGTGTGGGTGTATATGCACTAATTGACTAGAATAGACCTTAAGCTTTGAATATGCCTTGATTTGGAGTTGTTTGTTATATGAAACACGTTTATTTGTTGATTCACCCCCCGTACCCCTTGTGTTATTGTTGTAATTTTTGTACACATTGTTGTTAAGCCGTGGGCTATGTATTGTTGTGGCTTTCGTATTGTTATTCTGGCTATGTTGTGGCATATGTACACGTGTGGTGTGAGTTGATTGTTGTGTTGTGAATGAGATGAGCATGCGGCAACAAAAAAATGGTGTGTATTAATGTGGATGCGGCGAGATAAAGGGGATTATGCGCGTATTGCAACTAAGTTGAAGTACTTCACTGTGATGTACACTCGGTGATATATTGGGGATTATGCGTGTGTGTCTATGTAAGAGGATACTTCATTGTGATGCTCTCACGGCGTCATAAGGGTGATTTGTGATTATGTTATGTGGTACATCAGGGTGATGCTTGATGTTATTCTTGCGTTAGAATGGGTTGATGATTTGAATATATAATTGTTTTCGTTAAATGATTTCACTTTGTATTTTACATGTGTTGGTTAATTTGTCATGTTATCACATGCCTATTCTTTGTTTCTATTTAATTGGTTATGCTTTCCGTTGTTAGTTTTATTTGTCTAGTGAGTGTCTCGGCTTGAACCTCGTCACTACTCCACGGAGGTTAGTCTTGATACTTACTGGGTACCTATTATGGTGTACTCCTACTACGCTTCTGTATATTTTTGTGTAGATCCAGGCACCTCAGAGCGTGCTGGTCGTTAGTGAGCTGATTCTGAGTTTCTGTGGAGACTTCAAGGTATACCTGCCATTCTGCTCGAGGGCCTCTGAATCACGTTCTATTGTTTACTTACTACTGTCTATTGTATCCCAAATAGTATTGTATTTTGTGACTCTTTATGTACTCCTTGTAGCTTTCTATTACCGGGTTTTGAGCTTGTGATTATTGTATTACCATAGTGGTTATATTTTGGGCCATTTTCTTAGTTTTATTTAATAGTAGGTTGTTGTATTCTGTGTGATGTTGTTGTGTGATAGACTTACCTAGTCATAGAGACTAGGTGCTATCACGATCCTTAAGGTGGGATTTTGGGTCTTGACAGGTTCCTGGCATAAGCCCCTCACTGCACATATCGTGTGACTACACTCTCAGGGCCCAAAGTAACTCAGGTTATCACCTGACTCCGGAGGGGTAGATCCTAGCCCAAGATCTAATTGGAGTCAATGATCAATATCACTTAGCCCAATATGGGGTGTGGTGCATGCGTCACCTTACTATCAATACCATTCAGCCCAATATGGGGCCTGGTGCACACATCACTTTATTATTAGTAACAACATGGCTATATTGCCCAAGATCAATCATCAATCTGCTCACGTTTCCATATACCAAAAAGTCACAAAATTATAATCAATAAACCGCACAAAATATACTCATGTGCTACAACTCAGCTCAAGCTTATGTCACACACAAGGACACCAACTCATGTGAGGTAACATATAAAAAGTACACGGAGATAGAGATATCACATGTGGGTATAATATTATGACTGGAAAATATGACTACAACAAAGGCAAATAGCTCATCATAGCAATAATATCCCTATCATGTCTAAACAATAAAAGCAAATAGCCTAGACATGATTTCTGAGCATTAATAATAGCTCACATAGTCATATAAGAGAAATCACGATATCGAAGAAGCTTGATTGCACAACAAGGCACGTAATAGCCTAAGATCTACCCAGATTGTGAATAGCCACGGTGCACGTATATACGCTCATCATCTCGCATATACGACACCCAATATCATAGTAATGGGACAATACACTCAATCCATGACTAGGCTAGATAGTTACCTCATCCAGGCTCTTCTTCAACCTTGAATCGCGTCAAAACCTCGTGCTAGCCCTCCAAATTGCATAAATCCAAGCTAACCTTCATAAAAGGAATTGAACAATGCCATATGAAGCACTCCCAATCCATAAAGCGTCGATCTTTGAAAGAATCCAGAGCATAGTATTGAAGGTCCTCGGATTTCCAGGTGGTTTTTCTTTTGGGCAGCTGTTCACCGTTAGATCTCACCAATATAGCCCCCATAGTTTTTGTTACCAAGATATTTTTTTTTTCAATTGTTCCCAGGGTTTGGTTGGGGAATCTGCTCCAGTGGAACCCTAAAGTCACTCGCCCGTTCAAACTCTTCTGTCCATCCCATCTAAAACCCTTGAATCAGTGAATCCGGGGACCCCAAAAGTCAATGAAAGTCATATAAGGCCGTGTGCACAAATCCTAAGATAATATCAAATTATGAGGACCCATAACATGGCAAGTCCTAATATATGATTACTTTCCAAATTCGAGTTCAAAAGCCGAAAATACACTTTGTTATCTTGTAGACAATATCCCAAAATTTTACTGTAATATTCCATATTTTACTAGTGAGTGTCTCGACTTGAACCTCGTCACTACTCCACCAAAGTTAGTCTTGATACTTACTGGGTACTGATTATTGTATACTCATACTGTGCCTTTGCATATTTTTGTGTAGATCCTAGTGCCTCAAAGTTTGTTGGTCGTTAGTGAACTGATTCCGAGTAGTTGTGGAGACTTAAAGATATACCTGTCGTTTCGCTCGCAGGCCTTGGAGTCACCTTCCATTGTTTCCTTACTCTTGTTTTTTGTACCCCAAACATTGTTATATTTTGAGACTCATTATGTACTCCTTGTAGAGTTTTTGGATTGTGATTGTTGTATTACCATATTGGCTATATTTTGGGCCATTTTCTATGTTTTATTTAATGTTAAGTATTTATATTCGGTCAGATATTGTTGTGTGATAGGCTTACCTAGTCAAAGAGACTAGGTGCCGTCATAATCCTTAATGTGGGATTTTGGCTCGTGACAAGTTGGTATCAGAGCTCTAGGTTCATATATTTTACGATTCATAAGGAAGTTTAGTAGAGTCTTGAAGATCTATACGGAGATGTCTATACTTATCTTCGAGTGCCTAAAAAACTATTAGGAAACTCCACTTCATTCATTCCTTACCTTGCGAATTTATTGATTTTTGAACTTGAACATTTGTCTTTATATTCTATAATAGATGGTGAGGACACGAGTTTCAGCTACTGATGATGCTTCACTCGGTGTCGTTGTTGCTAGAGGCCGGGGAAGAGGCCGAGTTAGAGGCAGAGGCACCGAGGTAGAGACAGAGGCAGAGCACTTGCTGCAATGAGGGATCATTCTAGGGTCGTGACTGAGGAGCCACCAGTAGCTCCGGCAAGGGAGCATGCACCGAGGCACCTATTGCTACCCCTAGACTTCAAGAGGCCTTAGCGCACTTCCTGAGCATGTTTGATACCTCGGCTCAGTAAATATTGATCCCAGTTGCACCAACTACTTTTCAGGCTGGGAGAGGAGTTCAGAGTGTCGCCGCTCATACTCCAGAGCGGCGAGCTCATATTGATCAGGCTCCGGGTGTTATGGTAGTGCAGCTAATGATTGCAGTTTCGCCTAAGGTTAGGCCAATGGAATCAGAGGAGGACTAAAAGAGGATAGAGAGGTTCAAGAAGTATCATCCTCCTACTTTCACTCGCGCAACTTCTAAGGATGCGCATGTTTTCTAGACCAGTGTCACCATATTTTGCGTATTAGGGGAATAGTCGAGTTAAGCGGGGTCGATATGGATGGCATATAAATGGTGGCAGGCTTATGAGGAGAGTAGGCCGGCTGGCGCATCGCCACTTACTTGGGTTCAGTTCACTGATCTATTCTTGATGAGTTTTTTCCACAAACCCTTAGGGAAATATTGTGCACCAAGTTCTAGTTGTTAAGCTAGGGTCTATGACTGTGTCCGAGTATGTTATAAGGTTTAGTGAGTTTTCTCATCATGCACCTGCTTTTGTTTCTACTATTTGGGAGAGAGAGACAGAGAGAAAGAGACTGCAAATCTATTAAGGGTCTCGATTATGGTCTCAGATTTGTGGTGGCACGGGAGTTTGAAACAGATACTTCATTCCAATAGGTTGTGAAGATCACTAGGAGATTGGAGCGTATCCACGCCCAGGAGCGGGAGAGTAGGAAGGCCAAGAGGCTTCGAGATTTTGGAGTATTTAGTGGTCCACGCTCGGTAGTTTCAACTCATCATCACAAAGGTTATATCAGCCGACCAGTTCACTATGCACTTCAGGTTACTCGCAGTGCTCCAGTTATACTCATATGGTACAACCATCTTGCAGTGCACCTCCTGCACGGGTTCCTACAACATTTATTCTAGTCGTCTTGGTCAGACTCAGTACCAACAACAAGACCCGTACAGAGGTTGTTTCTAGTGTGGTGATACTAAGCATAGGGTGAAAGATTGGCCCAAGCTTCGAGCTAGGGTTTTTGCTCCAGTTGCTACTCCACCTGCATAGATAGCTGAAGGTGGTAGACATGCGGGTAGAGGATGTCGTAGATGGGGAGGTCAAGCCCGTTGTTATTCTTTTCTAAGTAGGACTGAGGCTGTTGTATGAGATGCTATGATCACACGTATTGTTCCGATCTGTCACAGAGATGCGTCAGTTTTATTTGATCCGGGTTCCACTTATTTGTATGTGTCATCCTATTTTTGTTCATATTTGGATATGTCTCGTGATTCTTTGAGTATCCCTGTTTATGTGTCTACGCCTATTGGGGATTCTATTGTGGTAGATCGTGTCTATCATTCTTGTTTGGTCACTATAGGGGGTTATGAGATTAGGGCTGACATTCTATTACTCAATATGGTAGATTTTGATGCGATTTTGGGCATGGATTAGTTGTCACCATATCATGCTATTCTTGATTATCACGCTAAAATCGTGACGTTGGCTATGCCGTGGTTGTCGAGGTTGCAATGGAAAGGTTCATTGGATCATGTTCCTAGTAGGGTAGTGTCTTAGCTAAAGGCACAACAGATGATTGAGAAGGGGTGCTTGGCATACTTAGCCTTTGTGAGGGATTTTATCGCTGATACTCATACCGTTGAGTCAGTTCTGGTAGTGAGAGAGTCTCCAAATGTGTTTGAAATAAACCTATCCGCTGCCCGATAGGGATGTTGATTTTGGTATTGATCTGGTGCCTGCCACTCAGCCAACCTCTATTCTACCATATTGCATGGCACCAGTAGAGTTGAAGGAAATAAAGGAACAACTTCAAGAGTTGCTTGATAAAGGTTTCATCAGACTGAGTGTCTCACCTTGGGGTGCTCCAGTTCTATTTGTGAGTAAGAAAGACGGCTCGATGAGAATGTGCAACAAGCAGCTGAATAGGTTACCGTCAAGAACAAGTACCCACTACTGCATATTGATGATTTATTTGATCAGTTTCTAGGTTCTAGGGTCTTCTTGAAGATTGATTAGAGATCGGGGTATCATCAGTTGATGATCTGGGCTTCAAATATTCTTAAGACAGCTTTCAGGACCCGTTATGGCCACTATTTGTTTTTGGTGATGTCTTTTGGGTAGACTAATGCCCCAGCTACCTTTATGCACATGATGAACAATCTGTTCCATCAATATATTGATTCCTTCATCATCGTGTTCATTGACGATATATTGGTGTATTCTCGCAGCCAGGAGGACCATGAGCAGCACTTGAGGGTCGTGCTCCAAACTTTGAGGGAGAAGAAGCTACATGCTAAATTCTCTAAGTGCAATTTTTGGATTGATTTAGTGGCATTCTTAGGCCACGTGGTTTCTAGTGAGGGGATTGAGGTAGATTTGAATAAGATATAGGCAGTTTAGAGTTGCCCAAGCCTTCTACCGCTACTATGATTTGGAGTTTTCTAGGATTGGCGGAGTATTATCGCTTTTTTTGGTGGAGGGTTTTTCATCCATCGCATCTCCTTTGACTAGTTTGATGCAAAAGAGTACCCCATTCAGGTAGTGTGACGAGTGCGAGGAGAGCTTTCAGAAGCTCAAGACTACCTTAACTATAACTCTAGTTCTGGTTTTGCCTTAAACATCGGGTTCTTATACAGTCTATTGTGATGCTACATATATTGGTATTGAGTGCGTGTTAATGCAGGAGAGTAGAGTAATTTCTAATGCTTCGCATAAGTTGAAGACCCATGAGAAGAACTACCGAGTGCATTATTTGGAGTTAGCAGCCATTGTTCATGCACTCAACATTTGGAGGTCATATCTCTATGGCGTGTCATGTGAGGCGGTCATGGATTACAGGAGTCTCTAGCACTTTTTCAAGATAAGGAATCTAAGCTTGAGGCAATGGAGGCGGTTAGAGCTACAAAAGGACAATGATATCACCATTTTTATCATCTGAGGAAGGCCAATATGGTGGCCGATTCTTTGAGCAGGAAGGTTGAGAGCATGGGGAGTCTTGCTTTTATTCCTGTTGGGGAGAGCCCGTTAGCTTCGAATGTTCAGGCTTTGGCCAACATGTTCGTAAAGTTGGAACTTTTAGAGCCTAGTAGGGTTCTTGCTTGCGTGGTTTAATGGTCTTCCTTGTTTTGAGCACATCAGCGAGCATCAAGATGATGATCCCCACTTGCTTGTCCTTAAAGACACAATGCAGCATGGTGATGCCAAGGAGGTGACTTTTGATGACAGTGGGGTTTTGAGGCTTCAGGGCCGGATTTGTGTGCCCAATGTGGATGGGTTGCGGGAGCTGATTCTTGAGAGGACCCATAGTTTGCGCTATTGCATTCATCCGGGCACTGCAAAGATGTATCATGATTTGAAGCAACTACTCGTGGAGAAAATGAAGAAAGATAATGTGAAGTATGTGGCTCGGTGTTTGAATTGCCAGCAGGTTAAGTACGAGCATCAGAGACTGGGTGGTTAACTTGAGAGGCTTGATATTCAAGAGTGGAAATTGGAGTGTATCACTATGGATTTTGTAGTTTTACTCCCACGTACCTTCAGAAGATTCGATATTGTGGGGGTCATTCTGAACAAACTTACCAAGGCTGCACACTTCATTCCAGTCGAGACTACCTACTCTTCAAAGCAGCTGGTTCAGATTTATCTTCGTGAGATTATTCGCCTTCATGGAGTTCTAGTGTCTATTATCTCAGACCAAAACACGCAATTCATATTGCATTTTTGGAGAATCGTTCAACATGAGTCAGGCACACAGGTTGAGTTGAGTATGGCTCTTCATCCACAGACAAACGGGTAGTTCCAAGGGCACTATTTAGATTTTTGAGGACATGTTACATGCTTGTGTTATTGATTTTGGGAGCTCATGGGATAAGTTTCTACCGCTAGCAGAGTTTTCCTACAAGAAGAGTTATCAGTTGAGCAGCCAGATGGCTTTGTACGAGGCTTTTTATAGAAGGCGATGTCGTTCTCTGATTGGTTGGTTTGAGCTTGGGGAGGCTAGGTTGTTGGGCACTAATTTTTCCGTGATGCTTTGATGAAGGTGAAGTTGATTCAGGATCGGCTTCGTACAACAATCCAAGCTGAAAAGTTAGGATGATCAGTGGGCTCGTTATGTGGCATTCATGGTGAGTGAGAGGGTTCCACTCAAAGTTTCACCTATGAACGCTGTGATGAGGTTCGGGAAGAGAGCCTAGTTGAGCCCTTGATATATTGGCCATTTTGAGGTTCTTAAGAGAGTAGGTGGGATGGCCTACAAACTTGCATTGCCACCCAACTTATCAAGAGTTTACTCGGTATTCCATGTTTACATGCTCCGGAAGTACTATAGTGATCCTTCACATGTGTTAAATTTCATCTCGGTGCAATTGGACAAGGACTTGACCTATGTTGAGGAGCCGGTGGCTATTTTGGACAAACAGGTCCGGAAGTTGAGGTCAAAGAATGTTGTATCGGTGAAGGTTTAGTGGAGAGGTCAACCAGTTGAGGAGGTGACTTGGGAGACTGAGAAGGATATGTAGAGTTGATATCCTCACCTTTTGGGCACTTCAAGATGTCTCTATACTTTTTGAGGGGGAGAATGTAACGACCCAACAAGTTATTTTGTGTAATTGAGCCCCGTTTCCCCTTTTGAATCTTCCCATATGTGTATTTATAGTTTTATGACTTTGCAGGGGGTGGTTGGTTCCATTTTGGGTAGGTTTTGTATTGATTTGGAACAATTGGTTCTTAGATTGGCAATGTAAGTTGGAAATATTGACTGATGTTTGACTTTGGTGAAAATGACCCTGGAACGGTGTTTTGATGGTTCCAATAGGTTCGTATGGTGATTGTAGATTTAGGCGTGTACTCGAAATTGAATTTGTAGGTTCCTAGGTTGATTTGGCTTGTTTTGTGGAAAGGTGGCAATTTGAAGGTTTAGAAATATCCTAAGTTTGGCCATGGTTTGACATTATGGATATAGGGTTCAGATATTGGTTTTGGGACTTGAAATAGGTCCATTTTGTCATTTAAAGCTTGAGTGCAATGTTTGGTGTCATTCAGAGTTGGTTTGGTAGGTATCGAACGCTTGGTTGTGCTTTTGGCGATTCTTGAGTTTCATTATGAATTCAATATGTTTTGGTGTTCGATTCGTAGTAGCGGATATTTTGGTGTTTTGATCTCGTGAACGAGTTTGTATGATATATTTAGACTTGTGTGAATGTTTGGTGTGAAGCCCCGGGGCCTCGAGTGAGTTTCAGACGTGTTCGGTTTGGCTTGGACTTGATTCACAACAACTAGTGTGCTGGTGCTGTGGTTATCGCAATTGCTAACACGAATTCGCAATTGCAAAGTGGGCAGGGGGTGTCAGGTTTCGCAAATGCAACGCCTTGGTCTTAATTGCAAAGATAGTACTGGGCTTGGGCAGTTGGTCGCTTTTGCGAATAGGGATGGCATCGCAAATGCGAAGCCCAAGTCGCAATTGCGACATCTCCTTGGGCTGACAGGGTTCTCTTTTGTGATCCATGTGTCGCATTTGCGACTTCTGCTGCTGAACAAATAGAGGGATTATGGGACTTGTCTTATTTTATCACATTTTTCAGCCCTATATCTGGTGGTAGGCAATTTTAGGAGGAGAATTTCATACAAAGCTATTGGGTAAATGATTTTAAGTTAATTTTGATTATATAACATGATTGTTTATGAATTTTAACATATAAATCATGAGATTTGAAGAGAAATTTTGGAAATGGTTTACTACGTTTTGAAAACGAAAATTTGAGATTTGAGAGTTGAATTGGACCGTATTTGAAAACAAAACACATATATGGACTGGTGGGGTTATAGGTAGTCGAGATCTACCCTTCAATTTGAATTTTGACCAGGCGGGCCCAAGGTTGACTTTTGTGGAATGGTGTAAAGATCTTATCTTTATTAATCGAAATTTGTTTCACTTGCATTGTCTTATATTATTAAGTAAGTTTTGGCTAGATTTGAGCCGAGATGAGGTTAATTTTAAAGGATAAGTGTTTTTTAGAGTATTCAATTGGCCTAATTGAGGTAAGTATCTTGCCTAACTTTGTGTGGGAGAAATTACCCCTTATGATTTGGTCTAATTGCATTATATGTACTATCTGAAACGAAGTGTACATAAGGTGACGAGTGTGGGCGTATATGCATTAAATTGACCAAAATAGACCTTAAGCTTTTAATATGCCTTCAATTGGAGTTGTTTGTTATATGAAACACGTTTATTTGTTGATTAACTCCCCGCACACTTGTGTTATTGTTGTAATTTTTGTACACATTGTTGTTAAGCCGTGGGCTATGTATTGTTGTGGCTTTCGTATTGTTGTTCTGGCTATGTTGTGTCATATGTGCACGTGTTGTGTGAATGAGATGAGCATGAGGTGACATAAAGGTGGTGTATATTAATGTGCATGCGGCGAGATAAGGGGGATCGTGCGCGTATTGAAAGTAAGGGGAAGTACTTCATTGTGATGCACACGCGGCGATATACAGGGGATTATGCATGTGTGGCTGTGTAAGAGGAGATATTTCATTGTGATGCTCTCAGGCGTCATAAGGTTGATTTGTGATTATGTTATGTGGTCCATCAGGGTGATTCTTGATGTTATTGTTGTGTTAGAACGGGTTAATGATTTAAATATATCATTGACTCCGGTGAGGCAGATCTTAGCCCAAGCGCTAATTGGATCAAAGTCAATGATCAATAACACTTAGCCCAATACAAGGTCTGGTGCATGCGTCACCTTACTATCAATACCACTCAGCCCAATATAGGGCCTGGTGCATACATTACTTCATTATTAGTAACAACATGGCTATATTGCCCAAGATCAATCATCAATCCGCTCAAATTTCCATATACCAACAACTCACAGAATCATAATCAATAAACGTCGCAGAATATACTCATGTGCTACAACTCAGCTCAAGCCTGTGTCACACATAAGGACACTAACTCATGTGAGATAACATATAAAAAGTACATGGAGACAGAGATATCACATGTGGATATCATATTATGACTGGAAAATATGACTACAGCTAAGGAAAATAGCTCAACATATCAATAATATCCCTATGATGTCTAGACATTTAAGCAAATAGCCTAGACATGATTTCTGAGCATTAATAATAGCTCGCATAGTCATATAAGAGAAATCACGATATCAAAGAAGCTTGATTGCACAACGAGGCACGTAATAGCCTAAGATCTACCCAGATTGTGAATAACCACGGTGCACGAATATACGCTCATCATCTCGCATATACGGCACCCCTAGCATGTACAAATATCATAGCAATGGGAAAATACGCTCAATCCAAGACTAGGCAAGATACTTACCTCATCCAGGCTCTTCTTCAACCTTGAATCACGTTAAAACCTCGCGCTAGCCCTCCAAATTGCACAAATCCAAGCTAACCATCATCAGAGGAAGTGAACAATGTCTTATGAAGCACTCCCAATCCATATAGCGTCGATCTTCGAAAGAATTCAGAGTATAGTACTAAAGGTCCTCGGATTTCCATGCAGTTTTTTTTTATTGGGCAGCTGTTCACCGTTGGATCTCACCAATACAGTCGCCTATAGTTTTTGTTACCGAGATATATTATTTTTGTAAGGGAATCTGCTTCCGCGGTACCCTAAAGTCACTCTCCCATTCAAACTCTTTTGTCCATCCAATCTAAAACCCTTGAAATTAGTGAATCCGAGGACCCCAAAACTCAACAAAAGTCAATACGAGGTCGCGTGCACAAAATCCTAAACCAATATCAAATTCTGAGGACCCATATCTTACCGATTCCAAATATATGATTACTTTCCAAATTCGAGTTTGAAATCCGAAAATACAATTGGTATCTTGTGAGTGTCTCGACTTGAACCTCGCCACTACTCCACCGAAGTTAGTCTTGATACTTATTGGGTACTGATTATTGTGTACTCATACTATGCTTTTGCATATTTTTGTGTAGATCCAAGTACCCCAAAGCGTGTTGGTCTTTAGTGAATTGATTCCGAGTTGCTGTGGAGACTTCAAGGTATACCTGTCGTTCCGCTCGCATGCCTTGGAGTCACCTTCCATTGTTTCCTTACTACTGTTTATTGTACCCCAAACAGTGCTGTATTTTGAGACTCATTATTTACTCCTTGTAGAGCTTTGGGATTATGATTGTTGTATTACTATATTGGGTATGTTTTGGGCTATTTTCTCAGTTTTATTTAATATTAAGTTTTTGTATTCTGTCAGATGTTGTTGTGTGATTAGCTTACCTAGTCAAAGAGACTAGGTGCCATCATGATCCTTAATATGGGATTTTGGCTCGTGACAAGTTGGTATCAGAGCTTTAGAGTCTTGCAGATCTATACGGAGATGTCCATATTTATCTTCGAGTGGCTACAAACTATTAGGAAATTCCACTTATTCATTCATTATCGCGTGGATTATTGATTTTGGAATTTGAGCCTGTCTTTATATTCTATTATAGATGGTGAGGACACGAGTTTCAGTTACTGATGATGCTTCACTCGGTGTCGGTGTTGCCAGAGGCCGGGGCAGAGGCTGAGCTAGAGGCAGAGGTAGAGTACGTGCTGCAGGGAGGGATCGTTCTAGGGCCGCAACTGAGGAGCCACCAGTAGCTCTGGCAAGGGAGCAGGCACTGAAGCACCTATTGCTAGACTTAGACTTCAATGGACCTTAGCGCACTTCCTGAGCATGTTTGGTACCTTGGCTCAGGAAATATTGATCCCAGTTGCACCAGCTACTTCTCAGGCTGGGGGAGGAGCTCAGATTGTCGCCGCCCATACTCCAGAGCGGCAAGCTCATATTGATCAGGCTCCGGGTGTTATGGTAGTGCAGCTAATGATTGCAGTTTCGCCTAAGGTTAGGCCAATGGCATCCGAGCAAGACCAAAAGAGGTTAGAGAGGTTAAAGAAGTATCATCCTCCTACTTTCAGTGGCACAGCTTCTAAGGATGCACATGGTTTTCTAGACCTGTGTCAACATATTCTACGGACTAGGGGCATAGTCGAGTTGAGCGGGCTCGTAATTAATAAAGAACTAGTTCTTGTGATTATGATGTCATCTACATATACCAAAAGAAGTAAAAAACCTCTAGATCTTTTTCGAAGAAACAAAGATGTGCCATATTTATTATGTTCAGAAGAAAAGTGAAGCAAAGTAGATCGAAACTTGTCAAAACAAGCTTTGGGAGCTTGTTTTAATCCATACAAAGACTGCTTCAACTTGCAAACATTTGATTTGATGAAAACAAACCAGATGAAGGTTTTTTATAAATATATTTTTTCAGATCACCATTGAGAAAAGTATTTTTTACATCCATTTGATGAAGAGACCAGTTTGATGATGCAGCAATGACAATAATATTTCGCATCGTAGATATTTTTCTACTGGTGCAAAAGTCTCCTCATAATCCATACCATACTCCAGTTTCTTACCAAGAACAACTAAGTGTGCTTTTTACCAATCAAGAGTTCCATCAGAATGAAGTTTAATTATATAAATCCATTTATATCCAATTGGGGGGACATTTGAAGGACATGAAACAATGTCCCATGCGTTATTTTCTTTAAGAGCCAAAAGTTCTTCCTCCATTGGTTTCTGCCAACATTCATGCTTGGAAGCTTCTTAGTAACAAGTTGGAACAGAAATAGCGGATAAAGTAGAGGAAAAACCATACCAATTAGGAGTACTTCGTATTTTCGTATATCATCAAGTAGGTTCAAGAGGAGCAGGCCTTGAAGAAATCTCAGATTCTGGTGGTGAAGTAGTCTCAGGTGGCAGATCAATTTGCGATAGGGAAAAGTTGGGTGACATCATTTATACACAAATCCTGGTTTGAACCACTAAGAAAAAGATGACAAATCCTCATAAGTAGGAAGAAGAGGAGAAATAAAAGATGACTCAACATGAGTAGGAAAGAAATACTGGTTCTCAAAGAAAATAACATTTCTAGAAATAAAAAATTTGTTGCAACTTGGATCATAGAAAATATCTATTTCTGTGAAATGCTATAACCCATAAAATCATATTTAGTAGACTGAGCATAAAGTTTATTGTGTTGAGATGGAGGCAGATGCACAAAACAAACACACCAAATGTATGAAAATTATGATAGCTAGGATTATGTTGATAAAGATGATAGTACGGAGATTCAAGATTTAACACTTTAGATGTCAGTCTATTAATTGATAGACAATAGTAGACAAAGATTCCACCTAGTATTTTGATGGGACAGAGAACTCAATCAGAGTAAGAGTAACATCTAAAAGATGATGCTTTTTACACTCAACAATCCCATTTTATTATTGTGTATATGGGCAAGAGTGTTATGAAACGATTCCTTTCTCAAGAAAAAAATTATTGAATTCCTGAGACATATATTCTCTACCAGAATCAGATCTTAATACTTTGATGCATGTAAAAAGTTGAGTCTCAATGTAAATAAAAAATGTGCTGCATATGAAAAAATACCTCTGCTTTGGAATGGAGAATATACACATATGTATACCGACTATAATCATCTATGAATTTCACAAAGTACTTAAAAATGAGCATGAAAAATAATTGGTAAAATGGCCAAAACATCATTATGAATGAAATCAAAATACTTTTTGGCACGACTACCCAATTTAGGAAAATGAAGAGTTTTAATTTTGCCTAATTACAAATAGAACAATCAAATGAAGCAGCTAAAAATTGATTTTTATTTTCCAATAAACCAGAATTTGATAAATGAGACCACAATATAGAATTTGAATGTCCTGGACGCTTATGCCAAACCTCCATTTTACTAGCGGTAGAAGTAGAAGCAAAAGACAGAACACGAGGGACGGATAAACGTATAGGAAACAATCTTCCATCTTTAGGCTCCTTCACAATTATCATCCCCGACACCTGACACAAGGCAACCATTATGAGATAAATTTACATCACAATTATTATCTACCAATTGGCGAACTAAAATAATCTAGTTGAGAGCTTTGGTGATACAAAAATATTCTTAAAAGTTTGATTAATATCCCCAACCTTGGTAATGGGTATATTACTACCATTCGTGATCTGAATTTGTGACGGATCGTGATAGTCACGAATATTGTTTAGCATACTAGTTATGTTTGTCATATGATTGAAAGCGCTAGAATCAACAAGCCAAAAATTAGATGTAATTTCATTACCTTGTAGCCCCAAAACTGAAAAGGCTGACACGATCATTTGTTGTACCATTTCAGGAATAAGAACTTGTCAAACTGTTGGAGTAGCAAACTAGTTGTTAGTTCCAGTTGAAGTTGAGTTATCATTAGTGGAACCTTTTATCCCCTCCTGAAAGCATTGATCCTATGGTTTGGAGGATGTGTGGGACACTCTTTGATAAAATGCTCCTGCTACTTAAAATAATTGTAGAACTTCTTACTACAATTCCTAGAAATATGACCATATTCCTTGGAACTTTAGCATTGTGTTCTGCTCATATCTCTGTCCTTTCCTTTTCCTTGAACAACAAATGCACCAATATGAACACCTTCTCGCTTGAAAGCTGTAACGACCTGATCGATCATTTTGAGTATCCTAGCCATATTTTCCCCATTTGATGTTTTACATATGTGTATTTGTAGTTACATGACTTGTCAGGGTGAATGGTGTGGTTTCGAGGAGGTATTTGAATGAATGGGACACTTAGTCCCAAGGTTGGAAGCTTAAGTTATAAGAGGTGATCAAAGTTTGATTTATATGTAGGCTGTCATGCCTCAACCTGGGGAGGTATGGCTGGCACCCGGTGACGTACTGGCCCGAGCGAACCACTCTGTAACTCATGATCGTTCGGCGAAAATTAGAATATACGTAAGCCGACTTGGCTGAACTCATTCTTTCTCTAACTATCATGGGCCAACATGGCCACAACTCATAATGTATAACTGTAAGTGAGAAAACACTGTATCAGTGAACCATCTTTCATAAAACATGAACACACACGGGTCGTCAAGGCCTAAAAACATATTGTATATAATGAACTTGTGTCTACAAAGCCTCTAAGAGTATCTGACATCCAAACATGGTCAGGACATGGCCCCAGCCAACCCATAAGTCTGTAGCAAAACTCTAGCACGGTTACATATGGACTTGGCTGCACTCTAAATGAAGTTGATTCCTGCCGATTCTTCGCTGAATGCTAACCTCGTCTAAAATGAGGGCTTGTCAAACTGATTACCTACACCTGCAGGCATGAATGCAATGTCCAGAACAAAAAGGACATTAGTACGAATAATGTACCGAGTATGCAAGGCAGAACTGAAATATAACAATAAGTCAACATCAATGAAAGAGATATAAGAAACACCTGAACCTTTGAAGTGCCACTAAGGACCATGATATGTATATTAATTATACTTGTATATTTAATGCCTCTCTTTGGGACTATTACCCATATCATAACATGACTGCCCAACTGATCAGTGGTAACTGTCCGACTAGCCTTAGCTCGGTCATAAATACGTGTCTTCCCAACCGGTGTAAATAACAATACATAACTGCTCAACCGGTGGTAACTTCCCAACCGGCCGTAGCTCGATGATAAATGTGTAACTACCAATCGGCCGTAGCTCCGTGATGAATGAAGACGTACATAACATTACATTATGAACATTAAAATCTCTATTTTATGCCTCAATAGAGATTTAGGAACATACTTGACATGCTTTGAATTACATTCTACATAAATGAATAACGTAGAAATCCTTAACGACTAAGAGTAGAACCATTTATAGAATAGCATTACGTTTACATTTCGTTACTTGAATCATGCTAAAATAATAAAGGATTAGCCTTAATATACCTTATCCATGAAGATACAAATGTTGCAAAAGTACACGCACCTCTTACGGATGGTAATCTATATCATATAAAGGATTGGTATCACTATCGACTTCATATTCTATAAGAAATTTCATTTAGTCATTTTATCGAACAACTTATGTGCCTACCTTAGTATGGTTGTTTATAGTTCCACTTCAACATCTTTTGGTATAGTAATCTTTATCTTTACTTGTCCTCATTCCCACCATGCTATCCATACCTTTAATTACATTTGGTATCTTAAATCATCTAAAACTAGCCCGCACAACATAGCTCAATTTCAAGTTTCATAGTTATTAGTTTCTTTAAGAATCCTCCAACAAATTTCAACCCAAAACTTGTACAAACATAAGATTATATTATGGAAAATTAAACTTACTTCAAATTTTCCAAGAACCCTTTGTCCATTAACTTACTTCACCTTGAAGAAATCCTCAAATTATCAATAGCAAGGAAGGACATGGTTGCAATAGTTCCGCAAGATTTTTGACACTTGTTTTGTGTTCTTTCCCTTTGGTTTTGCTCTAGAACCATGTAAGAGCTTTAATCTTACCTTAAACAACAAGAATCAGTCCAAATCCCAATTCACTTCACTTTGAAGAGTCCTCCAGAACAACCACAAGATGAAGAACTACAATCTAGCAAGCAACCACGGGATTTTTAACGTTGGATGCATGTTTTTATCTTTGGTTTTTACTCAAGAATTATGGAGACTTCTTGGAGTGCATCTAAGAGGGCTTAGGAATTTTTTTGGTCGAGCAAAATGAGTTAAATTAAATAGGAGCTGACTTTTCCACATACTTTGTGTGTCCCAAAGGAGCTGCTTGTGCAGTCTCGTGAAAATGCAAATATCTCTCTACTCCGCTGTCATATCGACAAAAGGTTTAATGCATTGGAAAATTGACTTGTAGATATTCAATTTCAGTTGTGGATCACCCCGTAATTCCTATTATATTGAGAGAAAAACTCTGCTACATTTGACCTAAATTTCAGCGCATTTATAAATGTAGCTTGTGATGACCTTTCGTCGACCTTTTTTTCACAACTCGCTTGACTTTAAAACTCAACATATGACTATTATATGACTAAAATACCTCATAAAATCATCTTCCTATCATGTTAAGCACCCTTGTCTCACTCCAAAGTACGAGGCTTGGAGTGGCTTACTGGACTGTTTAATGTCATTTTTAGGACTAAGAAGATGCCTGGAGAATGGAGGGAGTTTAATGGTCCTGTTGTACAAGAACAAGGGCGATATCCAAAATTTAAACAACTACTGGGATATCAAGCTACTGAGTCACACTATGAAAGTGTGAGAGAGGGTGATAGAGAAGAGGGTGAGGAGTAGTATGTCTATTTTGGAGAATCTGTTCGATTTCATGCCGGGGCGTTCAACCGTAGAAGCCATTCATCTGGTAAAAAGGTTGATGGAGCAGTATTGGGAAAGGAAGAGGGACCTGCATATGGTGTTCATCTATTTAAAAAAAAGCTTATGATAAAGTCCCAAGGGAGGTTCTATGGAGATGTTTGGAGGATAACGATGTTCCGGTAGCGTACATTAGGGTGATTAAGGATATATACGGTGGAGCTAAGACTCGGGTGAGGATTGTGGGAGGATACTCGGACTATTTTCCTATGATGATGGCGTTACATCACGGTTAAACTCTTAGCCCATTTTTATTTGCCATGGCGATGGACGTGCTGACGCACCACATTCAGGGGGAGGTGCCATGGTGTATGTTATTCGCAGATGACATAGTGCTAATCGATGAGATGCGCCTCAGGGTTAACAATCGGCTGGAGCTGTGGAGGCAGACCCTGGAGTCTAAAGGTTTCAAGTTGAGTAGTACTAAAACTGAATACTTAGAGTGCAAGTTCAGTGTAGCGACGCAGGAAATAGAAGTGGAGGTGAACCTTGATTCGCAAGTCAACCCCAAGAGAGATAGTTTCAAATACCTTGGGTCTGTTATTCTGGGGAACATAGAGATTTATGAGGATGTTATACATCATTTTGGAGCGGGGTGGATGAAGTGGAGGCTTTCGTCTGGTGTTTTGTGTGATAGGAATGTGCCACCGAGACATAAGGGCAAGATCTACAAAGTTGTAGTTAGGCCTATGTTGAATGGAGTCGAGTGTTGGCCAGTCAAGAAATCTCACGTCCAGAAGATGGAAGTAGTAGAGATAAGGTTGATGAGATTGATGTGTGGGCTTACTAGGAAGGACCGAATTAGGAATGAAGTTATTAGGGACAAGGTGGATGTGGCCCCTGTTGAAGACAAGTTGCGGGAGTCAATGGCAGAAGAGCTCGTACAAGTGGCCTTGTTCGAGAAATATTTGGAAAGGAAATTCCACTTGGGAACGAGCTTGATTCCTGAACTCATGTTAAAAATAATTGATTTTCTTAAATCTAATGTCAATTGTTTTGCATGGTCGCATTTAGATATGACAGATATTTCATAGGACGCGTGAGGACGTCCACAACACACCTCTATAGGAGATATGATATGGTCATATACAATTATAATTATCCAACTATGAGTCGCGGTTAAATCCACTAGGAGTTATAAGGGGTGTTAGGAGTATATATTTAAGTCAAGCAAATGGGAATCTATGATTGTACTTCCACAACAAGGTTTTGTTTTCTACTTCTCTTGTTATTCTAATGAATGCAAGCAAAAGAAAATAGATTGTAGATAAATATTTTGAGGTTTTTCCAATTGGATTAAAGGCCTAGGGCTGTAACCATAACCTAGGTGTTTGTCTAATGGGATAAAGACGTTTATACTTGTTCTGTTGATTGGGATGTATTATAGCTCTCAACTCTATGTTATTCACTCAATACCTCTCAGTCAGAGAGTGAGTTTGCCCAAATTGGCATTCTCAAGTCCAAATGGGTATAAAAAAAATAGTTGATATGAGCTTGAGTCGGGTTCTTACTATCTCTAATTTGAACCCTTTTATTAGGCTAATCAATCTCTCAATTAATCCAATTCCTTATTAGCCAAGTTATCCTAGACTAGGTCTCTCTTTCTCAAGTAGAGACTAAGTCAAATAGGCATGAGTCAATATTTTCAATTATTAATTCTAAAATTGAAGCATAAACTAAGCTAAATAATCAACATCCAATCATAAAAAAGTGTAAAATTAATCACTCATAAGGATTACATACTTAGGTTAGGTCACAACCCTAGTAAAAATCTAGCTACTCATAATGGGATTTGAAGTTATGGTCAAAAACCTTGTTTCTAACCATAAGCACATAGTTAAGTGTGTTGGTTCCAATTGAAGCATGGTTGACTCTATGAGCATGAATTAATTAGGTCTTTTTATTCATTGCTACAACTGTTATCACCTAAACACAAAAACAGACTCATTCCGTTAAGAAGGTTGTCACGCCATCCATTATTGGGACAAGTCACCCTGTTTACACAAAAACTACCTTTGGAAAGAACCGTGGCATTAAGAAAATCTAAGGCTTATTATCTACTAAAACATAAAAAGAAGCCACAAAACAAAACAAGAGCTAATAATAAAAAACAAAGATAAAGAAGCTAATGAACAAAACTACTATAGAATGAATATACATAGTAAGAGAGAGAAGATATATACATAAAAATAGTAAAAGAGAGAATATCATCAAATTATTACAGGCCAAATGTGTCAAATAAACTCCACAACCCTCCCCCCCCGGCCCCGAATAAAAGTAAGCATTGTCCCCAATACTTGGAAAAATAAGAGTAAAAGACGGAAGAGTGAAGAAAACTCCCTATGGCTCCTTGGATATCTCTATGTCCCAGCAATGTCATCGCCCTTAGGCTCATCCAACTTAATGTCATCATCTTCAACTCTAGGTGTGGCTGGGTTGGTGAACATCTGATGCACTGCCTTGATAGTGTCGGCAGCAAGGTCTGGCTCTTCAGACTGGCCAGCTGGGGCCACCAATGCAGATGGTGCTGTAGGATCTGGGACTGAATGATGTGGGTCAATTAGCATGTCAAAGGGGAGATCTCCAGCTGTAGCAAGCCTGGTCACCTGTCTCTGGAGCTTGTCCACTGACTTCTTGCTGGCCTGGGACTTTCTCATCTTTTTGACTTCCTTTCCCAGCTCTTCAATCACCGACCCATGATATACCAATGTGTCCATCATAGTCTTCTGGTTCTCCAGAATTTTCTTCAATAACTCTTCAAGGTCAGAAAGAACCTGTGATGCCTATGAGGTGGACTGAGTTGCAATAGTACTGGACATGTCAGACAGCTTTACAGTGGCTTTCTGCATCTAGTTGTTGAGACTCGCCAATGTTTGAGAGACTCGTAGTGCAGATAGTGGATGAGGAGGAACATGTGCTGGCTTCAATGTTGAGGTGGGAGTTGTAGTAGGAGATGTAGTACGGGTTGCGGAGGAGGGTGGAGGCATAGTTGCGGCACAGGAGGAAGGCTCAGCTGAAGTGGATGGAACATCAACTGCCTCAGCAGCTACCATAGCTGGCTCATCATACTGGCCCGCGGTGATAGGAGGCTGAACTTTGTTCTTCGGATTGTTCGCATCCATCAGTGAATACCAAGTAAAAGGCTTCTTCGGCTTCACCTTTGTGTCATAATCCCTTGGCTCTACCCTTGCATCCGTGAGTATTCTGTAATAGTGTTGGGATATGGGTAGGACGAGTCATCTTACCGAGCAATCACTAAGATGTTGGCCGACATCACGGCACCCACATTGACAGGGTACCCGGCCATAATAGATGCAACCAAAAAAGCTCGAGTAATCGGAAGGTAAATCTCATTCTGGCTCAAGTCAAGTCTGCTGTAGACAGAGGTTTACCACCCCTTCGCCTCGAAACTCAGAGTGCTCCGGTGGATAGGAACCAACGGCAATCCATGGTGGTGGTGGCCCCGATGCAGCTAGAATCTCCGCTAACCAAGGTCGGGTTGCGTCTCCCAGTGCATACTTCTCTAAATATTCCTTCGGCTCAACATCTTCAAAGCCCAAGTATATGGTGAGTGTATGCTGATCAAATCTCTCTCTAAGGTTACACATTTTTGATACCTTTGTCCCCTTTCTGATATGCGCCACATTGGCATAAAATTCACGGACAAGGTACTCTTTGGCATCCACTACACTCTGGGTGAACCATGTCCACCCATTGCATTCCCTAAACTATCTCCACACGGATGGATTGTACTTCTTTGAATCTTTTAATAGAAACTGCCGCTCAAGGGTTAGCGACCTTGTTGGCCACCATGTGTGAAAGATGGTGAGGGAAGCAAAGCTAAGAAATTGATCCTCTTAAACCTCTTTCTTCTTCGACCTTTCAAGGCCAGCAACTGTAGCATCTGCCCCTCTACCATCATAGGGGATATTTAACGAGTGTATCCTGTGCCTCAGGGACAAGTGTAGCCGATGGCGCCGAAGCCTGACTAGCACTTCCCGGTTTTCGGAAGTGCTATGAGATGAGGACGAATCGTCCCTGAGTCGGTATCTCCCTTGCAGCCTTGACTGTACGGCCGACTACTCCTGAACGGAGGCTGAGTTTCCCTCTGATGCTTCTCTAGACTGGACATATGAGCTCGCCTAGGAGAGATCTGCACCTTTTCCTTTGCCAGTTATGGCTTTCTTTGCAATTGTCCTTTGTAGGCCGTGAGGCAATCTTCTGCGGCCGCACAATTCTTATGTGGTCCACACTTCACAAAGGCTCCTGGACTTGGTCTTTTTGCATACTCTCTGATCTTTGATTCTTAAGCCCAATTCTGCAGCCGCACATTGCTACAAGTTCTGTTAGATCTTACTTCTCGGTTTACGGCTGCTGATGGAATTCTACGGTCCGCAATTTCTTCTGCGACCGCAGAATTCATTCTATGAACTGCACATTTGTGCTTAAATGCCCTCGGGACACTACATTTTGAGTCGGATTCATCTTGATGGACCAAACTTCCAGCATTCCTGCAATTTGCACTATTTCTTTAGTTTCGGACTAAAACATAAGCTAAAAAGTGCTAATAAGCAGACAAAATCTCCATTTATCAAGGTGGCGATCCACAAACTACGTTTGGATCTTAACTTCCCTCCCGTAAGGCAGAAGAAATGACTGATAGCCGAGGCTAGAAACATGTTTGTTAGGGAAGAGGTAACCAGGTTACTTAACATAGGTTCAATTCGGGGGGTAAGTTGCTCCGATTGACTAGCTAACCTAGTGGTAGTACCTAAAAAGAAATAATAAATTTAGAATGTGTATAGATTCTAAAGATTTAAACAAGGCGTGACCTAAAGACTCTTTTTCGTTGCTAAATATTGATCAAATGATTGATGCTACAACTAGGCATGAGTTAATAAGTTTTGTTAATGCTTCTTGGGATTTCTGGTATCTCAAAAGGGGATCGGAGTAAATCCCGATAAAATCATAGCCATCAAGGATATCCTGGACCAGTTGACAAGCATAAAGGAAGTATATAGATTGACTGGTAGATTGCCGGCTCTAAGCAGATGAATCTCAAGGTCTTCAAAAAAGTGCCATCACTTCTTTTCACTTTTTAAATGAAGAACGATTTTGAATGGACTCTGAAATGCCAACAAGCACTGAAGGACCTAAAAAGGTGCTTGTCTAGGCCTCCGCTATTGTCAAAGCGAGGAGAAGGTAACCAATTATTGATTTATCTGGCTGTCTCGGAAGTAGCAGTAACTGCCGTTTTGGTCCGGGAGGAAGAAGGTACAAAATTTTCCGTCTACTATGTTAGTAAGATATTTTCGGGAGCTGAGACACGATATCTGCACCTTGAAAAGCTGGCCTTAGCTCTTGTAGTTGCCTCTCGAAAGCATAGGCCCTATTTTCAATGTCATCCAATAGTGTTGTGACAACCTTTCCCTTAAGGATTGTCTGTCATAAGCTTGGGTTGCCGGGCCATTTGGCTAAATGGGCAGTCGAAGTTAGCGAATTCGGCAATGAATACAAGCCCAGGACTACTATCAAGTCACAAGTTTTGGCCAACATTGTGACCGATTTTAGTTCGGGATTAATGCTTCTGGCTGCTAAAGAAGCAGTGCTGATATCGGGAATGATATAAGGAGTTTTCTCCCTATTTATGGATGGGGCTTCGAATTTAAAAGTATCTGGTCTCGGGGTAGTATTAATCACTCCTTCGGGGGAAACTTTGAGATATGCTAGTGCCATTAACTAACAATGAAGCCGAGAATGAAGCATTGGTTGCAAGACTTGAACTAGCTCGGGGACTAGGTTCCGAGGTTATCGAAAAAAAGTGTGACTCCTAACTGGTGATGAACCAAGTATACGGAATTTTCGACACCACGGAGGAATGGATGAAACAATACTTGAACAAGGTTCAACTGTTACTTCCCCAGTTCAGAGAGTGGTCGGTCCTCCATATTCTAAGGGAGTAATATGTAGAGGAAGACACATTAGCCAATTTGGGTTCATCCATAGAATGAAAGGACTTTATTATGGTGCAATAGTTCAATTGCTACATTCAGTGTTGGATGTGGACGACTATTGTGAAATAAATTCAACTAGCTTTATCTGGGATTGGATGAACGAGGTTATTGAATTTCTAAGGCATGGGCAAATTGCCTGACGTCCTGAAGGTATCCCGGGAACTGCGGATCAAAGGAGCTCATTATTGTCTTGTTGATTATGGGATGTACATGAAGGAGTCTGCAGGAACCATTCTGGTGCAGACTCGTTGGTTCTCAAGTTAGTCAGAGCTGATTATTATTGGCCCCGAAATCGAGCAGGAGGCAAAGACGTTTGTACAAAAGCACGATAAATGTCAACGCCATGCATAGTTAGTGCATCAACCGGCAGAGCTCTTACATTCAATGGTGTCACCGTGGGAATTCATGAAATTGAGGATGGATATAGTCGGTCCATTGCCAAAAACACAATGACCTGGTAAGGTAAACTTTCTTTTTGTTTTAACTGATTATCTTACTAACGGTGGAAGCAGGTGCCTACCAAAAGATCGGAGAACGAGAAGTGATAGATTATATAATGGATCGTATCGTCTACCGATTTGAAATACCGAAGGAAATTGCTTGTGACAATGGGCCATAGTTTATAGGTTCCAAAGTCATGAAGTTTCTGGAATGATTGAAGATTAAAAGAATTACATCTTCACTATACCACCCGAGTGCTAATGGATAGGCGAAGTCGACCAACTAGGTAATTATTCAAAACCCTAAAATGAAGTTAAAAGATGCTAAAGCTAAGTGGCTAGATTAGTTGTCGGTTGTGTTATAGACATACTAGACCGCACCGAAGTCAAGCACGGGTGAAACTCCCTAATCACTTGTATACGGTTCAGAGCGTTTGGTACCGATGGAAGTGAGGGAACCGGCGTTAAGGTTTTCCTGAGCGAACGAAGAGATAAATAATGAAGTATTGGTGGTTAAGCTAGATTTGGTGGAAGAGGATCGGGATCTGGCACATGTGAGGATGGTGGCACAAATGAAAAGGATAGAAAGATATTACAACCACAGAGAAAATCTCCGATATTTTCAAGTTAGGGATTTGGTTATGAAGAAAGTCACTCAAATTACTCTGTATGTTAACGCGGGGAAGCTAGAATAGACATGGGAAGGACCTTACTGGGTTTCAGCTGTAACCGGTAAAGGTTCATACGAATTGGAAAATCAAGATGGAGATATATTTCCAAGCAATTGAAACGTGACCCACATCAAAAGGTATTATTGCTGAAGATCCTTGCTGGTACTGAAAGTATCTGCTGCACTCTTTTTTCCTTTGACCAGTTTTTGTCCAAATTGGAATTTTCTGACAAGGTTTTTAATGAGGCAGAGATGTAAAACGTACTACAAAGGAAGGATCATCAGCAAGCTGGTGAATCTACTACTGAGAGCTCTGTTTCCTTCACTTTAGCATGAGTATAGACAACTCTATATAGATCAACTCGTATGTCAATCAACTCGTGGATTGTTAAATAATCTTTGCTCGATAGCATCACTCATCTCCCAAGACTCTCATTGTTTTCATTGGCCTCTAGAAATTGATTATTTACCCATCCACAAGCTGTTTCCATTCATGACGAAGCAATGCAAAAGCATATTATGAAGGAAGGGTCATTGGTGAATGCGAGACTTCTAGTGTTTGAATTCTCATACCTAGCATCTGAACACTGGGGGATGGGGGGAATAATACATGAAAAGGCACTAAAAGTGTTACGAATACCGGGACTGAAACGACTGGGGATCAGTGCCTTATCAGGACCGGGGACTGTAGGATCAGCCCCGTAGAAATAAGTTGTACAAGTTGGCCAGATGTATTGGTAGCTTTATTTACTTAAGCAAATGAATGTTTATGTCAATGTACTTTTAAATATAGATGGGATAAATGAAAGTCCTATTTTTTATCGTATTTCTTGTCCGAATGATAAGTTTATTAATTTTAGCATTTGAGAGTTAATAAAGACTTCAAATGCTTGTGCCGGAATGGACATGAGAGATCTTCTTCAAGAGCACCAAAAACATAAGGGCCCTCTCTTATGAAATCCTTATTGTAAATGGTGGATTCTGGAAGTGTTTATGCCTGGAATCAAAATTTATTGGATGAGAAAAGATTCCCAAAGCTTTGTCAATTAAGCAAAGAAAAATATCTTTTGCACAATACTTAAGCCAAAAGTTTCTTTTATTATTTAAAATGCCAAACTTAATAAAAGGTTTTGGCATAATTACAAAAAATATAGAAAAATATATACATTGGTTCTTGCCACTGGAACCCAAAGGGAGAGAAGAGTCTTCGTTTTCTCTATTGGAAGAAGGTTGTGCCGCTTCTGGTTCAAGGCCTTCATCTTCTTCGATTTCTCCTTCAGTTCCCGAATACTAAGAGTTAGTATTTGACGAATCATATGCAACGGGCCGAGCAGGAAGGTTTTCCTAAGTGGTTGTCTGCAGCTCGTGGGCCGTGGCAATACACTGATCAATGTTAACGATGCCTTATTTGGCCTCCTCCAAAGTTTTCCTCCTCATATGATGTATCGCATATGTTTTCTCGAGGAGGACAAAATCTTCTTGGTCTTGGAGTTTTTCTTGAAGCTTATCAATCTTGGATTGGAGCTTTTCAATTTCAGCTGTCATTGTGCTAATTTTGGAATCGAGCTCAACGTTGGTGGTTCGGTGAAGTCAATTCTGCTTCATGACTCTTCTAAGTCTTTCTTTCATTTTTGCGCTCCTCTCCTCGGTAGCATTGTCCTCATCGGTTTTGGAGCGTAAACTAGCTTCCATGTTATTAACTTGCTCCATGAAGGTAGACTCATGCTCGGCAGTAGCGGTTACAGTATCATGAAGTTCGCCCACTTAGCCTTAGAATCTTTAAGATCTTCATGTAATTGAGTTGCTTCCTGGATGTTGACCATCCTATCTTGTTCGGGTTGCTGCAACCGGGCCTCAAGGTCGTCCATTTGAGCAATTTTTGCCTCTAGCACTAGAAGGCACTCGACAAGTTAATTCCTTTCAGCCAAAAGTCGATCTCCTTCTGAAGTAAGCTCTTGCTTGTACAAAATCAACTTATGCAGGCCCTCAAAAGCAAGAAGGTTGGTCTGAAAAGGGTCAGAACTAGAGTTAATAGTGCAAAGTATAAATTGAAAGAAGATAGAAGAAAGTTAGGTCGTTACCTGTGCCGAGCAGTGCATGCTGTTATTTTGAAGACACTCACACAAGAGAATCCATTTCTTTAAAATCTCTTGCTGAGGCAAGCAGCTTCAGGTAATTGGCAAGATCCAACGGCTAGTAAAGTATGTGACAGTCATTTGAAACAGTGAGGTGACACTTCGTTTGACACTAAGGTTGTAAGTAGGTAACGGGAAAGTGTTCCCTAGATCCCAGGGTTGGATGACCATGGGAAGGAACATCTATTGTTTGTTCGGTTGGGATCGGTGGAGAGGAAACATCAGGGGTTGAACTCCTTTGACCAGAAGAAACTGTGGAGATTCAAAAACGAGATGAATTATTTTCGACAGTATCCATTTGCCCTCAGAGTCCTCAATCTTTTTATGGTGGTGGACTTTGAAACTCCCTCGGCAGTGCATCCAGTTGAGCTGATGAACATCTTTATCCTCCTTGAAGGGGAGCCTCTTCATCATTGGCTCCTTCTTCATCGTCAAGGAGCACTAGGGTCGGTCCGGTACTTGTTTCTTTTATTCTCTTCTCCCGAGTCCCAGCCGAGGAGGGATTTTTCCACTTTGATTTCTTGTTTTTTGGCTGGGGACTCCAGGAGGAGGTACTTTCACCGTGAGCATGAGTAGATTCGCTATCTCTCTTCCGGTAAGGACATTTTGCAGTAAGAGTACGGCTTCCACCGAGTTATCGAGAGACTCGATGTCGGGGCAGATGATAGATCCCTTCAGATGTTCTGTGAGATACAGGAAGACAGTTAAATTGCTGCAAAGATATATTGAAATATTGGAAGAAGAATTCTTTTTTATCATGGTTTTTAGCTTTCCACCTGTATTTTGGAGCCATTTCTTTCCACTATCAGGATTTTAGTGTAGTGATATCTAGAATATTCTGTACCTACCGTTCCAGATCTTGAACACATGGAAGCTCCCAGTTAGTGGCTGGAATGAAGAAAATAAAAATTTAGCAAATAAAGAAGTTTTCTTTTAACAAGGAAAGGAAACAGATACCTGAGAAACTTACATAAAAGATTCCAAGATTCGGGAAAAGCTGGTATTGTAGACGGGATAATGTTCCTAGTAGCAATGACAACGAACCATTCCATCAATCCACGGCCGTTGTGATTGTCAACACTAGTAAGGTGAGCATGATGACCGCATTTGCTAAGATTTAGCACACCCTCACGGAATATCTTTGGGTAGTAGATGTTCATCATATGTGCGGGAGTTAGAGCTTCCCCGATCTCAGAGCACAATTGGCGGAGGCAAGCCACCGTACGCCACACGATGGGCCTACTTGTGCCAAACATACTTGGTAACAGTGTTAAAACTCTATGATTATTGGGTCATTTCATTCACCCGCTTTTAGAGTGAAGGGGCCCAAAGTGAAAGGGTATGTGTAAAGATACATGAATCCTGGCTTGGAGAATGTAACTCTTTCTACCTCATTTGGGGTGAGGATTTCAACGTTTTTCCAATTACATTACCCCTTCACGGCAGGAATGCTAGGAGTACGAATAGAAGAGGGGTACCTACGAGACCAGAATCTCTCGCTCTTAGAGTGCTTTCTGTTCGTTGAGGTTAGATTTTGTGCTAAGTTTAAGAGATATGATGGAGTTCACGCTAGGAGATTCAGACTCATACTCAAATTCCTTTGTTTTAGTTTTCTTTGTGCCACCTCCGAAGAAGAGGCCAGTGTTCCCAAGGGTGGTTGTGCTTGAAGACGTGATTGTGAAGAAAATTTTTACTGAGAAAATTAAATGTCGCAGAAGGGTTAAGGATAATCAAGGAAGAATAAGGAGTTGAAAGTAAGGAGTAAAAATGATGATTAGTGGAGAATTTATAGACGGAAAAATCATGGTCATGATTACCTCAAAAAATGGAGAAAATATTTACTGAATCACAGAGCAACACGTGTTCGGGTCATTAAATGCGAGAGGAGGTGCTTCTTTTCACGCGCCACAAACCATTCATCAACTTTTCTGCCAAGAAATATTTTATCTACTTCCCGATAACACTATGTCGCTTCGCCGAAAAATAGGGGGACTCTTTGTATGGGGTAAAATTGGTTGGTGACAGTTGGACGAATGATGATGTGATGCGTGGAATTGAAGATGGGTGGGACATAGGTCAGCAAATAACTGGCATCGGATGTAAGCAGGTGGCCGATGCTGGATGAATTACGAAAGCGGAGTAGCCGACAATGAAGATTCGATGATTTGATATCGGATAGAACTCAATGAGCAGTCGTTATTGGGAATATCAGCATTTATAGCCAACCGTTATGCATCCATCAATGACGATTTTATTCTCATTCAAGAGAAGCTTGATCTGGGGATCTACTCTCCCTAAATAAGACTATAAATAGGAGAACTAGCACCATTGGGTGGGGCGAGACATTCTATACACAAAAAAGCTATAATTTACTTTCATATTACTCTCAGTATTAGTTCTTCAACGTTGTTCTCACTCTTGCTATCTGAAGGGCTAAGTTCTTAGCCAGGTTTGTAATCTTCTATAATTTAATTTGATAATCTTATTTCTGTTCTTATTTATTTACTAGTTTTGGGTAAAATTGATTCACTTGGCTATAAACCACGATACAAATTCAACTGTACTGTTTAACGAGTAAACACCCGTGCTTTTACAATGCTGGATTAGATCAGTACTTCAATTTAATTGAAGCTCCTGTACTTCTCAATAGTCCTTTGCATACATGCCACATAGACGAAAATATTTAAAAGGCTAGATCATTTTCCTATGTACTCTTTCAATTTTATGCTTTCATTTATTTCATTAATCAAGTACTAAATTTAAAATAAAAATTAAGCAATTAAAAAGTGGGTATTTTTAATCACTCTTGCATGTTCCGCGAGTGCACTCTCGCCTCAATCGCATTTCCATCACGAACAAAATTTCTTAAATTTTAGGTGAGGGCACCCAGAAAAAAATATGGATAATGTGAAAAGGTGAAATATCTAATGTCAAAAGAGTGTATGTGTGAAGAAATATCTAATGTTGAAAAAAAAGAAAATGAAGCAGCTATTCGATTAACTCCACTTATAATTAAGGAATATTTGTAGACACAGAAATTTTATTCGATTGCCCATATTAAATTTTGGCTAAACATAAAATCAAAACATACTGGGTTAATAAATTTGAATTTATAAAAATTAAATTAAGTGACTTAATTTAAATCCAGTTACATTTTGGTTAGGCATTAATGTGGAGATAAATCCCAATGCACATTCTTTGAGTCAAAAATTAAAATTAATTCAGGATTTTTTGGACACTACTCCACCTAAACCCTAGCTCACACATGTATAAAGGAGTAACATGCTCCTTCTTAAGACATCTTGACTGGTGAAAGTAGAAAGCTAAAGGCGTTTAATATCTTCCTGTACAAGTCTATAGCAAAAAAGAGAGTTCCTGAAGTCTTTTCCTCAAGAACAATCCAAAATGCTGCTCAAAAAACAATTCAACACATCATTAATTGTATCCATTCTTCATTCGAGAAAGACAATTCATCACCCCTTCGATCAAGGCGAACAAATGGTGGATTAGAATCAAGAGACACGAACTAAGTTGTACTAATAAATACAAATAAATAAAATAATTATTTATCATATTAATTTTGTTACTTTAGTTATTTGTTTTCTAACTTTTCCCTCATCTCTTTATTTGACAGATTAAATCTACATACTGCGAAGTTGTCTACTGTGATGGCCTTAAAAAGGATTTATGGTGTTCCATCCAAGGACAAACAAGTAGTGACAATTATAATCTATAGGGAAAACATCATATGATGGTTTTCCAACAAATTCCTCAAACGTGCTCCAATTTTAGCAGATTTGAGGATTTTGGAAAATTCGTTAACTTCCAATGTGGTTAGTGCCATGGTGATCAATGCAACTAATGTGGATAAACAACTTGCTATGATGATGCAAACAGTCAAAGCTTTAAAGAAATTTTTTGAGAACAAAGATCGTCAAATTTTCAAACTCATAAGCAAGTTGAAACTCTACAACCGTGGCAAGTCAAGTCACATTTCAACACCGCAAGCGGAGGTTGCTGCCGAATCTCCTGCCAAGTTCGTTAATATCCAAAATGCAGATTATTCTGCTTCAGCTGCAGCGTTATCCATCCAACAATTACAAGATATAATAACAAACATTATCAAAGCTAAATATAGTGGACCATCGCAAAATGCATTGCAGTTTTGTGGATCTTACACAAAGCGGATAGATTATTTACCTATGCCAACTGGTTGTCAACCACCAAAGATAACACATTTCCCATTTTGTTGAAACTTGTAGCAGTGTTGGTACAAACAGCTACCTCCTTGTAAAGAAGTTGTTCGTTCGTCGAAAGAAAACGCCTTCGATTAGTTTACAAACTTAGAGACCACGTCAATTAATTATTGGGAGCAACATAAAAGTGAGTTCCTCAATGTTTTGATAGCATTCATCATAAATTGACCAACACTAGATAAGGTATAGATTAACCCATAGTAGATTACATGAACCGTTGGCGAGCTTTAAGCTTGGACCGCAAAGATAGGCTCTCAAAAAAAATTTTCGTCGAGACAAAGAAGGAAAAGAAGGAATTTGAGCGACCACCAAAACATCAAGAAGCCTTTACGGAGGAACAACTTCAGCAAAAGTCTCAATAACAACAAATTCGAATATGTAATATTCAAGATAAGAAAATGGTTACAAATTACAAAATGTAATATGAAGATCGACTTGGGTTGCAATCTCCAGAATGTATTCTTCTCCTCAAAAACGTTGCTTCAAAGGTTCTTGGTATGTTCTTCAAAGGACGGGATCCATCACGGACAGTTTGATGGCTGCCATAAACATTGAGATTTAGCTATCACGAACAGAAGATTTGGAGCCACCTCTTGGATTCTTGAGTTGTACTACGTTGTTGAATTTTTTCACGAATGAAGATCGCCAGTGTAGAAGAAGACTTTAGATGCTTTCTTGGAGCTTCTCCAACTTTTCTCCAACTTGCTTAGTGTTTTTCACTCTGTGTTATTTTTTTTAGCCGTATGTAAGCTCTCTATTTATAATGGTAGAATATAAGAGTTGTGATAAAGCAAAAAAGTTTTGCTATGATTTTAGTCCATTTGAATTATGAACCTATCTCATTTAGTTACACTTGGCATGCTTTTATTGCCATGTTACTTAATACGTGGCAAGATTTATTGGCCACTTCTTTTGACTTGGCGCCATGTAATTTGACATATGGATTTTGTTTGGACTTTAGAATGTAATTTTAGCCATTTGGACTTTGGGCTAACGAAACGGGCTCATTTTTTGAAGTTCAATTAAATAAGTGAACCCAAATGAAATCAGATTTTAATTAAAATCCATATTGGACTTCAGTAATTAAACTTGATTTAGGCTAACCATTTCTTGAATTTATGAATTTGTCGCGGACATTAATTCATAAAATTTGGTATGTCACAAATACCCTTACTTCAAGACTTGGCGGTGTAGATTTGCCGAACCTCGAGGACTAGGCCTGAATTGTTAATGATGGTCAACTTGGGCCTTTAGCTGACTTAGAATTTCCAAAAGAACTTGCTCGAAATAAACCCCTTAAGCTTTGGGGCTTTAATTTGAGCCCATATTGAGTAGAAGCGAGGCAAAGACGAGTTGTTCGTAGCCTGCGGTAATTCCAAACCTCTTTACTCCCTTAATCATGAAACAAAACCCATCGTTATCAGAACATGGATAAACTTCAATTTTTTGATTACTCAAAATCTTTTTCGTTAAAATCCTCAATTTGATTCAGATGGAGTTATCACTATCCTGCGATTCTCACCTCTTTTGAGTTTACCTTCTACTTTCCTACGCCTATAAAAGTATAGACCATGATGCATAATTATGTATCCAAACTTGTTAAGATACATATTAAGTCCTCTTTGAAGGGTAGCATTTGATAGGTGATTCACTCTGCGAAATTGTTTGGCTTTATTTATTATCATTACTCAATTTTGTTCCTTTGCTACCTAAAATCTTTGTTGGAGTTCCTGTATCCCTCGTAGCAAGTAGTTCTAATACCTATTAGACGCCTAACTCATGTAGTTAATATATTGCACGACAGATGTTTGTTATTTGGACTCTGTTCTTGCATAATCACTAATTTTTGTGTCATTAGCTAATAAACTGAACATTGCCTTTATTGAGTGGTGAGATAATTTACTTCATGGCGAGGTCTCTGGTTCAAGTCCAGGATGGCCCAGCTGCACCAGGAAAAAGATTACTAATAGTCATGATTACTTATGCGGCTGGTTGAAGCCCAAAGGCATCTGCTGATGTTAAGTTATCTACTTTTTAACTCTCGTGTGACTTGCCACCTTTAATAGCAATGTCGGAAGCGTAACATCATTCGTCGCAGCAACACCTTGCTTCATTCAAGCGAGGATAAATTTCTTTTCCAACCACGGGGACCAGGTACAAACTCAATTATTGAAACAGGAGTATGTTGCAGGTGCTACATCACATATAAAAGTTGCTGCCATTTTTAGCGAATTTCAAAACCTGACTTCGAATTCAGTTGCTGATCCTTCAGCTTGGCGCGTTTTCACGAGAAAAAAACATATCTTTTTGTAGATATATTGAAATTGCAATCTGTCTTGGGTGCCGTGATGCAGACTTCCGAGTCTACAATCTACACCAGAATCAGGTTCAAATTCCAAGTGAATTTACACAGGTCATCTTCTGAACTCAACTTCGCGCGCGCTAACTAAAACAATCATATCTTTACGCAGACACGTCCAAACAAAAATCCTCTTACACCGTCGGAAAGAGGATACATTATACGCAAAAATCATATCTTGGTTCTTAGTATATTTGTAGATACTTATTTGAACTCAGTACTTGATTTCAGGTGTTATGCTTTTTACAGCTTTTTGCCCCCTGGCTAAAAAAATCATATTTCTTTGCAGACACGTCTGAACCTCAATCCATTTGCGCCATTTGAAAGAGGACTTTTGGAACTATAAAATCCATAAAAATCAGGTCCAGGTGCTTTTTGGATTTGCACAGATAATACTTCAAACATGATCCTGAATTTTGGATGATTGCCTTTAACAGCTTTAAGTGCCCTGAAAAAATATATTTATTTTTATTTTTTTGGTGCATTGTCTCTTTTGGCAGCGTCGTTTTATTTATTTTAAATCTTCCATTTTTTTTTTTTGTAGTGCTGGAGAATTACAACTTGATTTTGATATCAAGCGACCACGGTGCACTTCAAGGATCACGAAATTCCATATCTATTTCTTGAGATTGCGGGGTATAAAAAAGATCCATACCGAAGTTATTCAACTGAAAGTCAATTTCCCAGTGATTGATGCTTTTCCGCTTATAAGGCAGTCTCCTGACTCTCTGCTTCATGTTTCAAAATGGTCAGCGAAGGAGTAATTCGATATCCTCGAAAACTTCTCTAGCAAGGCTACCAACATAAAGGTTCTTTTGTTGAAATCGTCGACTCATGATCATACAACAGTGTCTGCTAGTCCCAAACCTTCTGATGAAGGTCTTGCATCTTGGAGTTGTCCTCATTCTAGATTTGGCGAAGTTCAGTACACACCTTGCTATTGGGAATGGGTGGAAGATACCATTTGACGCAACAAGAAGATGCTGGAATGCATCAAGGTTTACGATGCCATCCTCTGCTCTTTTTTCACATATGACTTTAATAAAAATGTGTTGCAGGCATTTTGTGAACTTTGGCATCCTTCGACTAATATAGTTTGTACTTGCATTGGCGAGATCTCCATTTCACTATGGGATTTACACGTGGAAGATTCTCTTAGAGAAGAGACGAACTTGGCTTCTTTCCTTGCATGTTGTCTTTGTAAGTTCGTCCTTCCAACTAAGAGGGTTGACAACATTCATCCTAGCGTATTGAACGTTTCAAGCTTAATGGCTTATGGAGAGCAGTTTTTATTGGCCATTTAGTCTTAGCGAGCATTTACCAAGGCTTGAGAGAAATCTTAACTTCTTCAGACTTGGGCACCAACAATATAACTTTTCCTATACATTATGTCTTAGGGCGCGACGACTGTTTAAAGATGTGGATGCTCGCCATCTTTACCATTTGGCCTCGGTATAACCGAAGGAGTTGCCTATTGTGGATAAAGGCAAACTTTCAGTTCTTGGAGTGATTAATTCATTAGCCTCCGTTAGCGTAATGATGGATTCTTCATAAGGCCAAACAACCCTCATAGATTCAGTCGGCAGTTTGGTTTCTGTCAAGACATTCCTGGCGATCTTGTGAAATGACCATATGATGGCACTGTAAAGGAACTGCTACAACTTTGGGATTCTGTCACGACCCAAAATCTCACATGTCATGATGGCGCCTATCGCAATAGTAGCCGACAACTCACAAATAACCACACATCTTTAACTTAAAACATACTGAAACAAGATTAAACAGAAAAAATCTCATAATAACTAATAAGAAAAACACCGCAACTCAATACAAAATTTTCCCAAGATCCAGGTGTCACTGAGTACATGAGCATCTAAAAGAAAACATAGTCTAACTGCTAAATAGTGTCTAGAAAGATTGAATTGTACAAATAAATCCAAAAGAAGGATAATCAAGGTCTGCGGACGCCGAACAACTACCTCAATAGTCTCCGAATAGATAAAGCTCCAAAGCTAGCAGCTGCCGTGCCTCGAAGTACCTGGATTTGCACACGAAGTGCACAGTGTAGTATGAGTACAACTGACCTAATGTACTCAATATGTAACAAGACTAACCCTTGGCTGAAAGCAGTGACGAGCTCAGAAAGGTACAATCCAAACCAGATTACAATAGTAAAGTTACGACAGGAAATATGACAATAATATCATAGAGAAATCATAATCAAACAATACGCGGTACAAGAATGTAGACATGCTTTCAAGTATTTAACAATTTAAGCTTAACACGAAAAAAATACGTAAAGAATGACTGATATAAGGAATGTCACATCTCTATATCTACATGTTAAAAGTGCATGCCATATGTAATGCATCACAATGATAACCTCACATACTCACACGCTCAGAGTACTCAATCTGACTATCTCAACTCTGACTTCATCACACTCAGCCACTCAGCACTATACGGTACCTGTGCTCACTGCTGGTATGTTAGACTCCGGAGGGGCGGATCCTGCCCAAGCGCTAATAGAAGGCCAATCTGGCCAGCTGCGGCGTGTAGCCCAATCTCATAATAGTAATGCCTATAAGGCATGCTGCGGCATGCAATCTAATCCACAACCTCTCTCACAACACGGCTCTCAGGCCCCAACCCAATCATAAATCTCTCCAGTCTCTCGGCTCACAAATCTCATTCCAATCAGCCCAAATAATGATATACGATACAACATAAATAGTAACAGAGACTGAGATATGATATGCAGATGAAGGATGTGACTGAGCAAAAAATTGCCATTTAAGCAAATAATTTAGCAGCAGAAAGGACCCTAGTGGGTCTCAACAGGATAAGCATATCGCCTAATATGATTTCTAAAATGGATTGCAGCTCAATTACTCTAACACATAGGGATCACATGAATAACAACAAGGTTTGATGACTACACAGTACCACGGAATCGACCGACTCACAATTACCATGGTGCACACCCACACGCCCATCACCTAACATGTGCGTCACCTCAACACCAACTACATAACACCTATTACGGGGATTCATACCCTCAGAACCATGTTTAGAAGTGTTACTTACCTCAAACCGTGCAAATCTCTACTCCAACAAGCCCTTGCCTCGCGAATCAGCCTCTGCACGACTTGAATCTAGCCACAAACAACTCAATACAATCAACACGAGCTATATGCATCAATTCCGTATGAATGAGCTAAGTTCTTTAACGGAAGTCAAAAAGTTAACTCAAAAAGTCAAACCCGGGCCCAACTCTCGGAATCCAAATAATTAACAAAATTTGAATACCCATTCAACCATGAGTCCAACCATACCAAAATACCAAATTCCGACACCAAATCGTCATTCAAATGTCCAATTATTACTCCCCAATACATGGGTAAAAAATCCCCAATTTTCACCTCAAAACACCAAATATGTGGGAAAATACAGTGTCTAATAAATATAATTAGATAAAAATGACAAAAAGTTGCTTACATCTCAAAATATAGCGAAAATCCCTTCAAAAATCGCCTCAATCCGAGCTCTCAAAGTCCAAAAATGAATAAAATCTCGGATCCCTTCAAATATATACTCTACCCAGGTATTTCACACCTGCTAAGCCAATGGTCGCACCTGCGATCCCGCTTTGGCGGAGAAAACGTCGCTTCTGCGAAGAACACTAGACCCCGTAACCACGCGCACCTGTGGTCCCCTCTTCGCACCGGCAGGACCGCGTCTGTGGACAATTCATCGCTTATGCGATCCCAGCCACACTTCCTATATCCGCTTCTATGGAACACAAAGGCACCTGCAGGCTCACAGATGAGGCATACCCCTTGCACCTGCAACCCTCCAGCGGCCTAGCAAAACACGCATTTGCAATCCCTGAGCTTCTGTAGCGTCGCACCAGCGGAAAATCCCTCACAGGTGCAATTGCACCAGAACTGAAGCTCCAGCATTTTTGCTAAGTCCAATTCTCAACTCGAATTCAATCCGAATCAAGCTAGAGGCCCTTGGGACCCCATACAAACATACCAACACCTCCTAAAACACGATACAAACTCGCTCGAAATCTCAAATCACATAATACAACATCAAAAATACGAATCGCACCCCAATTCAAGCCGATTGAAACTAATGCATTTCCAACTTCTACAATCGATGCCGAAACCTATCGAATCACCTCCGATTGACCTCAAATTTTGCAAACAAGTCATAAATGACAAAATGGACCTATTCCAACTTCTGGAATTAAAATCCGATAACCCCAAAGTCAACTCTCGGTTAGTCTTCCTAGCTCTCCAAACTTCTACTTTTCCAACTTTCGCCAATTCAATCCAAAATCACCTATGGACCTCCAAATCACTAACCGGATACACTCCTAAGTCTAAAATCATCCTACGGAGCTATCGGAACCATCAACATTCCATTCTGGAGTTACTTACACATAAGTCAATATCCGGTCAACTCTTTCAACTTAGTGTTCCAATCTTGGGACTGAGTGTCCCAACTCATTCTAAAACATCCTTGGAATCAAACCAACCACCCCTGTGAGTCACATAACAATAAATGAGCAGAGTATAAGTAATAAATGAGGGAACGGGGCTATAATACTCAAAACGACTAGTCGGTCGTTACATTCTCCCTTCTTAAACAATCGTTCATCCTCGAATGGGTCTAGAATCATACCTGGAGTCTCAAATAGGCGTGGATATCTGCTCTGCATCTCCCGCTCGGTCTCCCAAGTAGCCTGATCGACTGGCTAAGCTCTCCACCGCACCTTCACTAAAGCTATATTCTTTGATCTCAACTTTCGAACCTGCTGATCGAAAATGGCCACCAGCTCTACCTCATAAGTCAAATCCACATCTAACTGAACCGCGCTGAAGTCCAAAACATGAGATAGATCGCCAAAATACTTCTGGAGCATGGAAAAATGAAACGCTGGATGAACATTCAATAGACTAGTTGGCAATGCAAGCTTGTAAGCCACCTCTCCAATTCACTCAAGCACCTCAAAAGGTCCAATATACCAAGGGATCAACTTACCCTTCTTCTATTACCTCATAATACCCTTCGTGGGTGAAAATCTGAGTAATACCTTCTCTCCCACCATGTAAGTAACATCATGAACCTTTCGATTGACGTAAATCTTCTTTCTAGACTGGGCCATGCAAAGCCAATCCTGAATCAACTTAACCTTAAGCATCCTGAATAAAGTTAGTACCTAATAGCCTAGACTCACCTAGCCCAAACCAACAAACTATAGACCTACATCGTCTCCCATAAAAGGCCTTATATGGAGCCATCTGAATACTCGATTGGCAGTTGCTGTAGGCAAACTCTGCAAGCAGCAGAAACTGATCCCAAGAACACCCAAAATCCATGACACAAGTGCGTAGCATATTCTCAAATATCTGAATAATGCGCTTAGACAGTCCGTCCGTCTGAGTGAAGCATTCTTAACACAACCCGCATTCCTAACTCTCGCTGCACTGCTCTCCAAAACGGCAATGTAAACTCTATGCCCCGATCTGAGATGATGGACACCGGCACACCGTGAAGGAGAACAATCTTGCATATGTAGATCTCAGCCAAACGCTCCAAAGAATAGGTAGTCCCAACTGGAATGAAATACGCGGACTTGGTCAACCTGTCCACAATCACCCAAGTAGCATCAAACTTCCTCGAAGTCCGTGGAAGCCCAACTACGAAGTTCATGGTGATATGCTCCCATTTTCAATTGGGAAGCTCAAGCCTCTGAAGCAATTCGCCCAGCTACGATGCTCGTACTTCACCTTCTGACAATTTAAGCATCGAGCTAAAACCCCACTATATCATTCTTTATCCTCATCCACCAATAGTGCTGCCTCAGGTCCTAATACATCTTTGCAGCACCCAGATGAGTGGAATACCGCGAACTACGGGTCTCCTTAAGAATCAACTCATGTAGTCCATCTAGATTAGGCACATAAATCTGACCCTGCATCCGCAACACCCTATAATCTCCAATAGAAATTTCCTTGGCATCGCCGTGCTGAATTATGCCCTTAAGGACATGAAAATGGGGGTCATCATACTAACGCTCTCTGATGCAATCATATAAGGAAGACCAAAAAATCATACAAGCTAGAACCCGACTAGGCTCCGAGTCATCTAGCCTCACAAACTGATTGTCCAAGGCCTGAACATCTTATGCAAGCAGTCTCTCACCAACAGGAATAAATGCAAGTCTACCCATACTCACCGCCTTTCTACTCAAGGCATCGGCCACCACGTTGGCCTTTTTAGAATGATAAAAAAATGGTAATATGATAGTCCTTTAGTAGCTCCAACCATCTCCGCTGCCTCAAATTTTGATCCTTTTGCTTGAACAAGTGCTGGAGACTCTGATGATCCGTATATACCTCAGAAGACACACCGTATAGATAATGCCTCTAAATCTTCAATGCATGAACAATGGCTGTCAACTCCAAATCATGAATGGGATAGTTCTTCTCATGAGGCTTCAATTGACGTGAAGCACAAGCAATAACTCTACCGTCCTACATCAATACATACCCAATACAATTCCAAGAAGCATCATAATATAATGTATAAGAATCTGATGCTGAAGGCAAAAGTAGAACAGGGGTTGTGGTCAAGGTAGTCTTCATCTTCTGAAAGCTCTCCTCACACTTATCCGACTACCTGAATGGCACAACCTTTTGTGTCAACCTGGTAAAGGAGCTGCAATGGACGAGAAAAACTCCACGAAGCGACGATAATATCTGGCCAAATCGAGTAAACTCCGAATCTCAGTTGCTGATGACGATCTGGGCCAACTCTGAACCGCCTCTATCTTCATTGGATCTACCTCAATCTCCTCACTATACCCACGTTCCCCAAGAATGGCACCGAAATGAGCCAAAACTCACAGTTGAAGAAGTTGGCATAAAGTTTCTCCTCCCTCTACATCTGTAGTACAATCCTGGAATATTGTGCATACTCCTCCTGGCTACGTGAGTACACCAGGATATCATCAATAAATACAATGACAAACGAATCAAGATATGGTTGGAATACACTGTTCATCAGATGCATGAATGTTAATGGGGCATTGGTCAGCCCAAAAGACATCACAAGGAACTCATAGTGACCATAGCGGATCCTGAATGCCGTCTTCAGAATATCCGAGTCCCGAATCTTAAAACTGGTGATACCCAAACCTCAAATCAATCTTGGAGAACACTCTCTTCCTCTAAAACTAGTCAAATAAGTCATCAATGTGCGTCAAAGGATACTTATTCTTAATTGTAACTTTGTACAACTGCCTATAGTCGATGCACATCCGCCTAGTACCATTCTTCTTCATAAACAGAACCTGTGCACCCCAAGGAGACACACTAGGCCTAATGAACCCCTTATCAAGAAGCTCCTGAAGCTGCTATTTTAATTCCTTCAACTCTGTTGATGCCATACAGTATGGAGGAATAGAAATGGGCTGAGTGCCCTACACCAAGTCAATACCAAAATCCAATATCCCTATCGAGTGGCATGCCCGGTAGGTCTGCAGGAATCAAACCTGGAAAGTCTTGCTACTATTGGACAGAATCAATAGTAGCAGTAACAGCATAAACATCCCTCATGAAGGCCAAACATGACACACACCCTTTCCCAACCATCCGTTGGGCCTTTAGATATGAAATCACCCTATTAGGAGCATAGTGTAGAGAACCTCTCCGCTCGATCCTAGGTAACCTCGGCATCACCAATGTCACGATCTTAGTGTGACAATCCAAAATAGCATGGCATGGGGATAGCTAAACCTCGAATAGCTAAAGCTCCAAAGCTAGCAGCCATCATGCTCCGAAGTACTTGGATCTGCACACGAAGTGCAGAATGTAGTATGAGTACAACTGACCCAATGTACTCAATAAGTAACAAGACTAACCCTGGACTAAAAGCAGTGACGAGCTCATAAAGGTACAACCCAAACTAGATTACAACAGTACACTTATAACAAGAAATATGATAGTAGTATCATAGAGAACTCATAATCAAATGGTACACAGTACAAGAATGTAGATATGCTTTCAAGTATTTAATAGTTTAAGCTTAACAATAAAATATGCCAAAAATGACGGATATGAGGAATGTTGCATCTCTCTATCTACATGTCAAAAGTGCATGCCACATGTAATTCTTCACAATGATAACCTTAAGTACTCACAATATCAGAGTACTCAAACTGACTGTCTCAACTCTCACTCGTCACACTCAGTCATTCAGCACTGTACAGTACATGCGCTCACTGCTGGTATGTCAGACTCTAGAGGGGCAAATCCTACCCAACCGGTAATATAAAGCCAATCAGGTCTGCTGTGGCGTGCAACCCAATCCCTAATACTAAAGACTATAAAGTCTGCTGCGGCGTGCAGCCCAATCCATGAAATAGCAATATATATAAAGGAAAGAAGGCCTGCTTTAGAGTGCCGCAAGATCCACAACCTCTCTCACAACACGGCTCTCAGGCCCCAACCCAATCATAAATCTCTCCAGTCTCTCGGCTCACAAATCTCATTCCAATCAGCCCAAACAATGATATAGGATACAACATAAATAGTAACAGAGACTAAGATATGATATGCAGATGAAGGATGTGACTGAGCAAAAAATTGCCATTTAAGCAAATAATTTAGCAGCAGAAAGGACCCTAGTGGGTCTCAACAGGATAAGCATATCGCCTAATATGATTTCTAACATGGATTGCAGCTCAATTACTCTAACACATAGGGATCACATGAATAACAACAAGGTTTGATGACTACACAGTACCACGGAATCGACCGGCTCACAATTACCATGGTGCACACCCACACGCCCATCACCTAACATGTGCGTCACCTCAACACCAACCACATAACACGTATTACAGGGATTCAAACCCTCAGAACCATGTTTAGATGTGTTACTTACCTCAAACCGTGCAAATCTCTACTCCAACAAGCCCTTGCCTCGCGAATCAGCCTCTGCACGACTCGAATCTAGCCACAAACAACTCAATACAATCAACACGAGCTATATGCATCAATTCCATATGAATAAGCTAAGTTTTTTAATAAAAGTCAAAAAGTCAACTCAAAAGTCAACCCCGGGCCTAGGTCTCGGAATATAGCATAATTAGCAAAATCCGAACACCCATTCAACAACGGGTCTAACCATACTATAATTACCAAATTCCGACACCAAATGATCACTCAAATCTCTAATTATAACTCTCCAATACATTGGTAAAATGTCCCCAAACTTCACCTCAAAAACACCAAATCTATGGGGAAATTCAACGGGTAATCAATATAATTAGATAAAAATGACCAAAAGTTGCGTACCTCTCCAAATCTAGCGAAAACCCATTCAATAATCGCTTCAATACGAGCTCCCAATGTCCAAAGATGAATAAAATCTCGAAACCCTTCGAATAAATACTATATCTGCGGACAACTTATCACTTCTTCCATCCCAGCCACACTACCCATCTCCTCTTCTACGGAACACAACACGCATCTGCACGCTCGCAGAGGTGGCATACCCCTCGCACCTGTGATCCTCCAGCGGCCAAGCCAAACACGCATATGTGATCCGTGAGCTGCTTATGCGACGTCGCACCTGCAGAAAATCCCTCGCAGGTGCGATTGCATCAGAACTGAAGCTCCGGCATTTTTTCTATGTCTAAATCTCAACTCGAATTCAATCCGAATCAACCCTGAGGCCCCAGCGACTCCATCCAAACATACCAACACCTCCTAAAACACGATATGAACTCGCTCGAAACCTTAAATCACATCAAACGACATCAAACTAACGAATCACACCCCTATTCAAGCCTATTGAAACTAATTAATTTCCAGCTTCTACAATCGATGCCGAAACCTATCAAATTACCTCCGATTGACTTCAAATTTTGCCCACAAGTCATAAATGTCACAACGGACCTATTCCAACGTTCGCATCCAAAATCTAAGCCTGGTAACCCAAAATTGAACTCTCGGTCAAACTTCCTAATTCTCCAAACTTCTATTTTTGAAACTTTCGCGAATTCAAGCGAAAATCACCTACGAACCTCAAAATCACTAACCGCCACACTCCTATGTCCAAAATCACCCTATGGAGCTATCAGGACCATCAAAACTCCATTCCGGTGTCATTTACACATAAAGCAACATCCTTGTCAACTCTTTCAACTTAGGCTTCCAATCTTGGGACTAAGTGTCCCAACACATTTCGAAGCATTCCCGAAACTAAACCAACCACCCCGGCGAGTCACATAACAACAAATGAGCTCATTATAAGCAATAGATGGGGGAACAGAGTTAGAATACTCAAATAATCAACCAGTTCGTTACAAATTCATGCACCCGACTTGGTAGTCCTTCAAAGGTTATCATACCACCACGTCCGGAGAGGCCCTTAATTACTCGTAGATACGCAGATTGGTGGTTAGCTGGTCTAGAAATCTTTTATTGATAGAATAAAATCATTTTAAAATGCTCAAGGCGTGATGATATCTCTGTGTCATCCAAAGTTCATCACTTTCATCTTCAACATCAAAAAATTCATCTTCTTCTGTAAAGTCAAAGTCAAGCCTCAAAGATATATCACAAGTGAGCAAGTTGTCGATGAAGTCTGCAACTCCAAAGAGCATGTTAGTGCGATATGGTAAAGTAGATAAACCACTTCTATCGACTTTGAAAATGACTATTACGCTAGAAAACACTTGTAAAAGAAACGATCCTCCTACTTCATTTAAGAACAATGATAGGCAAGCGTCAACAAAAGGACTTTGCAGGGATAAAATTTCAACCCCCATCTTAGTTGGTGAAGTCACAAATATCAGCGGAGCCACTAGTTCAACTGAAGGAGATGTTGATCAATACCGTCACTGGAAGCGATCGAAAAAGAAGGTAAAAGATTTAGAAGATCCAAATGGTGCGTTTATCGACTTAGACATCATCATTATTGACAACGAGACATTATTTTATGGTGTTCCTAGCTCCACCATGCCATTGCCGGAACATGCAGAACAAGTTCAGTTCATTTCTCATTTTGTTTTATTTCTGGTGGCTCAATTTTTATATTCATGCTAACTTTTTTTATTCACGCCCCGACCTCGGGGATTGCGACAAGCACTCAACCGAGATAACCCGGCCGAGCAAGCTTACTTGATGCCTTCTATCCAACATTACCCATGAACAATAAAAATCAATAACAAGTGATATACATGAGAAGAGTAAAATGCTCCACATTCCTTTCCTATTATTCAAAGAGGTTCATTTATGATTTCTAAAATATTACTAGTTTATTAATAAGATGAAAAACGTGTTTTCCAAATACCAATACTTTTAGTTTAATTCCCAACACCAAACACCACCCACACTATGTCTACGGAGCCTATAAGTACAAACGAAGTGTAATATGGAAGTGTCGGCGATAAGGCCTCGACTATACCTCAAAACAAAAAGTACAACATCAAGTGACATCGGGCCCGTAGTAGAGTAGGGATCACCAAAACTTGCTGAATAGAGAGTGACTGCTAACGAGGACCAAAGCTACCCGCTGATGAACTACCTACATCCACTGAAGTTGAAGCACCCCCGGCAAAAGGGACATTAGTACATGTGGAATAGTACTTGTAAAGCTAAATGTCCTCTTTCGAAATAAAACGCCAATATCAGGAAGGGAAACACCATGGAAGGAACAAGTAACAATCAATTATATCCTAATGCCATGTTAAAACATAACAATTTTCAAAATACAAAAATAATAAATATTTTTGGTTGGGAGATCATTAGCACCGATATATCATCATGTTTTTAGCATGGAGTCCGATCACGGCCGATCGGCTAGGCCATCTTCCCACGGACAATGTGGTTTTACATGTGATGTGAAAAAAAAGGTGTTACCAAGAGTAGTACCACCATGTGCGCAACATGGCGTCCGATCCCCACCCGATCGGCTAGGCAGCCTTCCCACATATGCCGTGTGGGTTGACTTTCCAATTCACAGCTAATATCAATCCATCCCTACATCGGCATGTGTAGTTTTTTGTGGGCCTTATCACCCACCCTTCCTCTGTTTGCTATTGATACTCCCAAAAATATTTTTCTTTTGCATACAAGGGAAACAAAGGTACGTATATATATATATATAAATTTTTTTTCTTTTATTCTCCTCATAACCATTCAGACCATATATAGTTTCGTTAGTACTTTCAACCATTCACTACATCATTATTCCCTGGGCTCTATTAGCCATACGTGTGATGCTTATTTCATGGCACGATGGCCGTATTCCACATTTCACACATTCATTTCCTTAATTTCAATGATCATCCACATAAATATCAACATCTAGAATATTCTGGAAATCATAACTTTAAGTTCATTAATAATAAAGGCTTTAAACACATTAGATACCTTTTCAAAGTATAGAGCACAAAACTTGTAATCACAAAACAAGTTAAAAATCATAAGCAAGTAATACACCATATCTTTTTAAATACTTCTTCACAAAAAGGCAATACACAATTTCAACTCTTGAGTACGTAAGAACTCAAATGACGTTGGAAATATTTATAAAAGAGGGCATGGTGATTTACTGTTACAACCCATATTCGCGTACGTTGGATCACGCCGTAAGTTAGTAGACTGAGAAGAGATTATCTTTGGGATGATAAGAAGTTAATCATATTTGTCTTAAATGATACAAGGGTGTATAAGAGTAGTTAACAAGTATTAGAAGTTAAACGAATTAAGGATGTTGTAACCCGTATTTTCGGGTAAAATTAGAGGTGCTTAATATTCCCAAGAGGTCTTGTTTTAGGGTATTCTAATCATATAATATCCGTATCATACGTTTTGAAGTCAAACGAGTTATGAAACAAAAGTCGACAAAAGTTGTCGCAACTTACGTTTCTAATTTTACTTAAACTTTAGGTCAAATGTTAGTAAGCTTTACTCCAAATTTACATGTATTTCTGGGGTGCTATATCCACCAAATTGAAGATCTATGAGTCTAGTTTCCAAATTACTAAACCATTCATCAATACGATTTCGGAGTAGAGAGATATTCGCGTTTTCGTGAGACTACGCCAAACAGCTCTCTATGGGGCCCACATTGGCGGTTGAGACATATGGATATATATAACACGCCTCAACCCAGTTTTAATTCATTCTTTTTCAGTATATTCAGACTTTAGAACCCTAAAAATACTCTCTCAAGGTTCTCTTTTGATCCAAGACCAAAACAAAGGCAAACAACACAAATCAAGTGTCGGGAATCCCGTGGTTCTAGTATATTTCTTGTTCTTCTTGTCGTTGCTGATTTTTGTGTTGTTCCAGCTCGTGTGGGAGGTTTTTTTAAGTGGTTTATATTCTGGAAAATACTCCTTCAAGTTTTTAATATCAACCCTAGGTAATTTCAAGTCATCTAAAGTGATTATAGTGCAGAGAAACCTTAATTGATTGCTAGTTTCTCTTCCTTGTTCTTGTGGCAGCATTAGAGGGATATTTCGTGGTCAATTAAGGTCAAATTGGAGTTTTTCCTTCTGTTTAAAGGTAAGGAACCTCGTACCCCACATGTATTTAAGTTTATCCAAGTTACGGCTAAGTTGTTGAAGCTTGAACTTGTGAGATATATATCGAAAGGCTTGTTAGTAATGTTGTGGGTTAGTGGACTGTTTTGAGATGCTCAATATGATTATTATTGATGTTGTTTGGGCTGTTTGGTGATTGTTTTAACTAGTGGAAAGTCATATAAATAGAAGAGGTGCTGTTTGTTTCATCATAAAATAGGTTGCGGTCTATACATAATAGTTGCTACGCTTAAACGATAACGATAGTGTTATTTCTCTTATTATTGACTAAGGAGTCATGACATTTGCATAGGTTGAGGTTGGGAAGTATATACAAGGTATGTGAGGCTATCCCTTTCCTTCTATTGCATGACTCCGATTGTATATAATCTAATGAACGAGCTTCCAAAGATACTCCACTCTTAGAAGCTAGCAATACCTACATTGTTTCCCTTCTTATTGAACGAGTGATGTTGATGTTACTTTTATTATTCTTATGTTATCAATATTGTTGGTACTTCCTGATTCTAATTAACATTCTTGATGAAGAGTTAATCCTAATAACGTGTACGAAGGATTTACGTCACTCCGAAAGGTTCAAAATGTGATTCAAATGAGTCCAGCATGCCTCATATATATGTATCTATTTTACGCTATCGAGCCGCGCAATAGTTGGCCGGGTACGATTCTACCGAGCCTTATGATGGCCGGGTACGTTTTTACCGAGCCTATGATGGCCGGGTACGTTTTTACCGAGCCTATTATGGCCGGGCGTATGTTTTAAAAGTTTATGTGTATATATATATATATATGTATCATGCATTTCATGTCAGTAGCCCTCAAAGGCACTCAGATGTTATAGGTTGTATATTCTTTATCCCCGTTTACATTATTGTTCTTCCTTATGCTTTCCTGCATTACATTCTCAGTCCTTTATTCGTACTTACATTCTTTATATTTGTGGATGCAGTATGTCGTGCTATAGGTCCTGATAGGCAGGTAGGCGAAGCTCCCCCACCATAGTAGGCTGCCCAGTTCAGCGGTTATTGGCAAGATCCCTTTTCCGGACTTACCACGGTCTTGGTATGCATTTTATTATAGACGTTATGTGTATGTAGGGGCCCTGTTCCGGCAATGTTGCAGCACTTATGTTCCTTTAGAGGCTCATAGACAGATGTCGACTCATGTATAGTTTGGATTGCCTTGTCGACTGACTTTTGTTGTATAATCTTTCATGGCAGCTTGTCAGCTCGTACCTTATACATTGCTTCATGACAACCTTGTCGGCGCATGTTATGTATATTCATGCCATTATCAGTCATTGTTGGTTATTTAGGATTCATGTCTACCATTTATATTGATCTCGTTGGCCTTATAGATAATAAGAAATGTTAGATAAAATGTGCGTTGGTGCTCAGCAGGTATGGCCCGGGTGCTAGTCAAAGCACTCCGGTTTGTGTCGTGACAAACTTGGTACCTAAGCAAGTCTGTCGTAGGGGTTGTGTATGAGCCGTGTCTAGTAGAGTCTTGATTATGGATGTGTAGCGCACCACATTTATAATCAGGAGGCTACATGACATTTAGGGTTGTTGCCTTCTTCCTGAATCTAGATCATGCGTAGAGTTGAGTCGTAATTGTTCGTCTCTAATATTCACCTTATTTTCTTTGAGCGATGCCTTCGACTAGGAAGGAAGCGATTAGTAGACGGCTTGATACAGCTGCGGGAGAGGGTACCAGTCAGGTGCCTCCAGACAGAGCAGTCCAAAGTGAGGCTCAGAGTGAGATGCCGTCTCATACCTCATCTACTCCGTCTCCTCCAAAGGATATTCGGAGGCACCCAGCACCTCCAGTTCCTCCGTCTGACACTACAGATTAGGATATGCGGAGTGCAGTGCAATTGTTGACTAGTCTGGTAGCTGCTTAGGCTCAGAGGCAGAATATTGGTGCTGCTGATAAATCGGTTAATGCGAGAGTTCATGATTTTATTAATCTAGAGCCTCCAGTGTTTACCGGATCAGACCCCAAGGAGGTCCCGCAGACTTTCATTGATCAGGTTCATCGTACACAGCGGGTCATGCATGCTAGTGATACGGAGACAGCAGAGTTGGCTTCTTATGGGTTACGGGATTCAGCGATTTTCTGGTATGATAGGTGGGAGAGATATAGGGGTCCGAACGCTCCTCCAGCTGTGTGGAAGGAATTTTCAGAGGCCTTTCTTCGTCACCACTTTCCAGTTGAGATACGATTAGCTAGAGCTGATAAGTTCTTGAAACTTCGACAGGGTAATATGAGTGTGCGAGAGTATAGTATGTGCTTTGATTCTTTACCAAGGTATGCGTCCCATATGGTGGTAGAGATGAGCGATAGGGTGCACCTGTTCATGAACGAGTTGGGACCACATCCGATAACTGAGTGCACGACAGCCTCCTTGGTAGAGGGCATGGATATTTCTCATATTCAGGCTTATGCCCAGACAATAGAGGATTGTATGCGCTAGCAAAGGGCAGACTGAGAGCAGGATAGGGGCTATCATAAGAGGGCAAGATTTGCAGGGTATTTTGATGACTTCAGAGGTAGTATCAGGCCCCAGTCTTTGAGGAGTTCAACGCCACCTGTAGCTAGTGCTCCTCCACAGTTTTAGAGGCCTCGGTATGATCGATTTACCTATTCTGATTCAGGATAGAGTTCACAGGCATCAGGCGCACAATATCATAGGGATACTAGTCAGACGAGACCCCTAACACCTCGTTGTGATTAGTGCGGCAAGGACCACTTTGGACTGTGCCGTCGAGGTTCCGATGCGTGCTATTCTTTTGGACGGCCTGGCCATATGATGCGTGATTGTCCTAATAGAAGAGGTGTAGGTATGACTCAGCTGACTGGGTCTATGTCTGGTTCTTCCTCGTCAATTCGACCTCCAGCACGGGGTTTTAGTAGTTGACAGGTTGTGGTAGAGGTAGAGGTGCAGTGCCGAGTTTGAGTGGTACTCAAAATCGAACATATGCTCTAGTAGGTCGACAGGATCTCGAGTCATCTCCGAATGTTGTTACAGGTATATTGTTTGTGTTTTCATATGATGCATATGGAGGTTACGCAGTTGCTTATATAGAGGTTGCACAGTGCTGATTTGTAGTCGTCAAACATCGACAAATTTATTTGAGTTAGAAATGGTTGATTTCGATGTGATAATGTAAATGGACTGGTTGGCCTCATGCTATGCAAATGTTGATTCTCGCACGGAGATGGTTAGGTTTCAGTTTTTTGGGGAACCCGTCATTGAATGGAAGTGGAACATTGCTACGCTGAAAGGTAGGTTTATTTCCTATCTTAAGGTAAGTAAGATGATCTCAAAAGGTTACATTTATCATCTCGTTCGCATTAGGGATGCGGAGGCGGAGCCGCCTACTCTATAGTCAATCCCCGTGGTCAATGAATTTCCAGATGTTTTCCCAGACGAACCCCCAGGCCTTCCTCTTGAAAGGGAGATTGATTTAAGCATTGAGTTTTTGCCAGACAGTCAACCGATCTCTATCCCTCCATACAGGATGGCCCATGAAGAGTTGCGAGAGTTGAAGGCGCAGTTGAAGGACTTGCTGGATAAGGGATTCATTAGGCCTAGCACTTCACATTGAGGTGCGCCAGTATTGTTCATGCAGAAGAAAGTTGGGTCATTAAGGATGTGTATCGATTATAGACAGTTGAATAAGTTTACTATAAAGAACAAGTATGCACTTTCAAGGATTGGCGACCTGTTTGACATATATATCGAAAGGCTTGTAAGTAATGTTGTTGGTTGGTGGACTATTTTGGGAGGCTCAATATAATTATTATTGATGTTGTTTGGGCTGTTTGGTGATTGTTTTAACTTGTGGGAAGTCATATAAATTGAAGAGGTGCTGTTTGTTTCATCGTAAAATAGGTTGCGGTCTATACATAATAGGTGCGACGCTTAAACGATAACGATAGTGTCATTTCTCTTATTGTTGACTAAGGAGTCATGACATTTGCATAGGTTGAGGTTGGGAAGTATATACAAGGTATGTGAGGCTATCCCTTTCCTTCTTTTGCACGACTCCGATTGTACATAATGTAATGAACGAGCTTCCAAAGATACTCCACTCTTAGAAGCTAGCACTACTTACATTGTTTCCCTTCTTATTGAACGATTGATGTTGATGTTACTTTCTCATTCTTATGTTATAAATATTGATGGTACTTCTTGATTCTTATAAGATTCTTAATGAAGATTTAATCCTAATAATGTGTACGGAGGATACCGACCTTACGTTACTCCGAAAGGTTCATAATGTGATTCCAATGAGTTTAGCACGCCTCATATATATATGTATCTATTTTACTCTACCGAGCCGCGCTATAGTCGGCCGGGTATGACACCAATTGTGAAACCATTGATCGGTTGGATTTTACCGAGCTCCACATGGCCGAGTATGATTCTACCGAGCATTATAATGGCCGGGTACGTTTTTACCGAGCCTATTACGGCCAGGTACAATATGATGATGATGATGCTCCCAGACGCGTATGTTTTAAAAGTATATATATATATATATATATATATATATATATATATATATATATATATATATATTTGTGTCATGCATTTCATGTCAGTAACCTACAGAGGCACCCTGATATTATAGGTTGTATATTCTCTATCACTGTTTACATTGTTGTTCTTACTTATGCTTTCCTAACTTACATACTCGGTACTTTTTTCATACTGACGTCCTTTTTATTTGTGGACGTTGTACGTCATGCTGCAGGTCCTGATAGACATGTAGGTGAAGCTCCCCCACCATAGTAGGCTGCCCAGTTCAGCGGTGATTGGCGAGACCCCTTCTTCGGACTTGCCACAGTCTTGGTATGCATTTTGCTATAGACGTTATGGGTATGTCGGGACCCTGTTCTGGCAATGTTGCAGCACTTGTGTTCCTTTAGAGGCTCATAGACAGGTGTCGAATCATGTATAGTTTAGATTACCTTGTCGACTGATTTTTGTTGTATAGTCTCTCCTGACAGCTTGTCACCTCGTACCTTATACATAGCTTCATGCCATTATCTGTCATTGTTGGTTGTTTAGGATTTATGCCTACCATTTATATTGATATCGTCGGCTTTATAAATAATTAGAAAGGTTAGATAAAATGTGCATTGGTGCTCGACATGTTTGGCCCGGATACCGATCATGGCCCTCCAGTTAGGGTCGTGACATTTACGATTTTTACACGACTTCAAATCAAATGCACTAGCTACAACAACCATGACAACATTTTATATCTTACTTTAGTTCTTTCACTTTCAAGCATATTTATAGGTCATCAACAATAAGAGCATTTGGGATCAAGACCTTAAGCATGAATATGAACAATAGGGGTCTTAGGCGCATTGAGTTTTCTTTCACAATTGGGCATAACAACTTGCAACTAAAAACATGATTAAAATCACAATATTCACACATTGGTCACATTGGAATACATTCCCGAAGGAGAGCACAATATGATAGGAGAATTCGGTACACATTTCTAGTACGTATTTTTCAACACAAGTTTATTTGGAATAGTAAAATTTGTACGGGATAACTCGAAACATGGGAAATAGGAACTTGGGCTAACCATACTTGAAACTTACGGGAACATCATGTAATTCGATTCCAAGAGAATAGTGTAGCCAACATACCTTGATTCAGCCCATTAGTGATACTAAAACCACCCACTACTCTTACAACTTCAATCTACATCAACCAAATTCAATTGGACCAATATTAGTAAAAATTTTCAGGTTTTTGGTCATTTTGGCATTTTATCGAACACTTAGAGTGCATAGCATTCAACTACCTCTAGTAATGGTGTTTCTTCATCCAACAATCACTCCTTCCCTCCAACAAGAGATACAACAACATCCTTTGTCCACTAACAACCTTCTTACACCATTATAATCATTAATGAACTCACATCCACCAAATTTCACTACTTAACTCATTACAAAATCTCTACAACACCCAATAATCTAGTTTTAGTATTTATGGCTTCCAATCACCATCTCATAAGTTCTAGTACTTATTCCTTGCTTATATATTCACTAACAATCCATGAATGTAGGTTTAAGGGTGAAAGATTACCTCTTGTAGACCAAATCTTGCTTCTTAAGCTTTTGAAGAAATTCTATGGAATCCAATCAAAACCTTGTTGTAACTAGTGATTAAGAAGTGGATTCATTTAAAACACACACTTAAAAACTCACCTTAAGTGTGTATTGGAAGCCTTGGCCAGATGGGCGACGGAGAGAAAAACCCTAGTCTTGAAATCCCTTTTATTTTTCTGTCTCCCTGCTCAGGTATTAATTGGCCCATGTACAATATTTTTTCACTGGTGCTACCCCTATGCTATAAGGCTTTAGCTCACTAGTTTGCTAAAATCAGGTACAATATTTTTCTCCTGGTGCTATCCCTATGCTATAAGGCTTTAGCTCACTCGTTTGCTAAAATTTTCTGCTTCCCTCCTGTGCTATAGTTGCGTTATGGGGAGATAGCTCACTCTATTTTCTTTAATCTTATTGCTTTGAAATTAACATTCAAGTGTCTCCCCATTATTACAACACTTAAAGATTAATAAAATAATTATCCCCAAATATCCAAATAACTTTATCCACTCTAGTAATTCTCATGTGGTTCGGGTCTAAGTAAATTGTATTCTTAAGCTCGAAATTGCTCGAATTAGCAATAGAAATTCAAGGGGCCTTTACACATTAGCCTATCTCGGCACCACGAACCTCGATTTCTTGGTGAAATTTTTGGGGCCTTATATCCTCCCCCGCATAGGATCATTCTTCCTCGAATGAGGAGTAGAGTCCGCCCCCGAACACCTAACATAACACAACTCTTCTCTCGCACATCACAAGCTCCCAAATTTGACTAACTCCCAAATTTTTTAGAAATTTCGGCAGAGTTTTCCCTGTATTTGGGCTTATCCACCTACAAGAGAATCACCAAATCCACTCCTAACAACACATCCACAATTCGGAAAATCATCACAACATATCAATAACACAAATCTCTACATTACGGGCATTACATTATCATGAGTGATATCAGGACATGAGCTGAACTTATTTAAATCATAACACACAGAAAGTACCTTTCGAATCACAACCATCTCCTATACAACCAAGTGAAAATATTTTCTTTCCACAATACCGTCGGCCTTCGAGGTGACCCCTTCGACTTATAGACTTCGCCATATCACTTCAACGGAGGCAATCCCAACTTCCGAACTTGTCTACTCAAGAATGACTTTTAGGTACCTCTTATAAGCCAATTACCCATTAACTTTACCTTCAATAGCTTCCACCGGTACGATAGACAAAGGATTTCCAACTACCTTCTTTGACGTAGACATATGAAATACCGAGTGCATAGAGAACAACGATGGGGAAACATCATACTTATAGTTTTAACTTTTTCCTTCAAGATTCCGTAAGGCCTAATGTGACTACACCCACTTTACCTTAATTAGAAATCCATATGATATCTTTACTTTCTTCAACTTTAAATCTCTACTTCGAACACCCAAATTTAACCATTGGCGACCATTAACTTCCTTCTCCACCTTATTTTATGATATGCTTGAATGAATATGACCATAGGGTTTCCTACCCAATATGTTAGATCATTGAATGATGCTTCTTCTTTGACATGTTTGAACCTTCAAACCCAATAGATTTAATATACAGAGGAACAACGGGGTTCGAGATTGAGCTGGAATTATTCCAGGATCCATCAATATGCTGATCAGGGGCATTTCAGGAGGTTATATCCTAAGAGGCATGAAGGTTACTACCAATAGCGCTATGATGGTTAATCATTATGATGACATCATTGATTTGATAAATGGGACATAGAGTTAACCAGTACAGATTGATAACATGGGAACCATGTACGTGATCCCGAGATGCAAAATAAGTGAGCATTTTAGACATGTGACATATGGGAGGCATGATCGGGAGGATAAAGACATTAGCATAAGCTATTCAAGACTATGAGTTGTGAAAGGGATAGTGATAATTGTTTTATTCCATATGTGCCTTGTTCGGCAATAGTAAGCCTCAAGGAGAAATAGCCAAGTATGTGACACCAGTCAGCTCCTGGAGTGTAGGGAAAATCAGTTTTAACTTAAAGCGAGAAGATTCTTGCACCATGACTGTGATAGGGGATTCAAAATACATGAAGTTGCATTACGCTCTTAACAATATTTGACATAAATGAATATATTCCACAAGACAAAGAGGTTGAAAAAGAGGTTTAACACTTGTAAGATTATTATCATTCTGGCAGCTTAACACTTCCCGATAGTTGATCCTATATGAAAGGACTAGAGATATGATAAACTTGTCTTTCAAATCAATATGCTCATGATATGTGCCAAAATCTGAAACATCCACCTGAAGTGGGGAGGAAAAGGTCGTGGTAAGGCTACTTAACATGAGTAAAACCACGTAGCTAGGACATCTTATTATTGGGATGAAGTCATGCATGAGTTAGAGAGGTTCTAAGTGTTAATATGATTCTCTGGGGAGAAAGGCAAATTATAGACCCCTATCCACCTAGGGAGGCAAAAATGTTAAGGACAATAAACTTTCTTCATATGACAGTGACATATAGAAGGACGCGATCTCTCATGGTTATCCAACAAGTGTCAGTAGACTAGCGCAATCTCAAATTTCAGAGAGACTTTATGTGGACAAGCGACCATTTCATTTGACATGCACACATATGGTAGATGGCGAGATATGCTCTCATGTTACTAGACAGTGAAAAGCGTTTATGACAATGCTCACAAAGGGAGTAAAGTGACTGTTAAACCTTTATGAGTCACATACGCAGGAGAGAGAGAGAGAGAGAGAGCGGTTCAAGAAGGATCTCAACACTAGACTGCTTTACATTGGATTTGATACCACATAGGTAAACTTTATGACGGTCACAAGTGAGCAAACATTATCCATTTAAATCAGAAGGTTCTATAAGAAATTCATCAGGTAAAGTCCCTTGTAAGAATTTAGGGAAGCAAGTGAAAAGTATTAGCCTAGGGTTATAACTCAATTCAAATAAATCATTATAGAACTCAATTCCTCAAGAGGTTGTAGGTAAGATAATTGTGATAAGAGGCTTCACAAATGATACGTCTCGTTCAAAGTGTATATATAGAGAACGGACCATAAAGTTGTTCCGATTCTATCCCAAATTACATAGCAACATAAGGAATGACATATGACAAAGTGGAATCGGGATGAATAAGAGCATCATCATGAGATTGGACAGTCAATATACCTGTAACCACATCTGGAGAAGCTTTCGACCTTTGATGCCTCCTCATAGCATAAAACCTGTTGTGCCCTCCCGAGCTCTTAATACCACCCCTAGCTACTTCACGCCTTGCAGGCACTATAGTTCCTCGAGCTGGGGGAGGCAGTGTAGATGTAGTAACTGCAGAACTAGCAGACTGTGCCGCATCCCTACCCATGCTCTAGCAAGACGAACGACAATCTTTCTGAATGTGAACCCTTATACTACACTCGTAGCATACATTGGTACCATAGTGACAACTCCCCAATGACATCCCCACACTTCACACAACGGGGATGTGGTCCGCTAAACTGACTCGCCCCACTGACCTGATATTCACGCTTTTTTCATACATCATAAGTATCCCCCTTATCCTTTCTCCAGGCCTCCGATGCGGGTGTAACAATCTCTGTACCGGGTTTTTGTGTGGGCCTTTGGGATTTCCAAAACCTGCCACCCCTAACATGCAGTTGCTCATACTCACAACAAGACGCCAAATGTTCCTTCCCGCATATCGGCCAGACTGTGATGGGTGTAACCAACCTAGGGCATTTGGTCTTCTTGTGCCCCATCTTTCTGCAGCCGTAACATATTTCAAGAGTCATCCAACATGTTCCCAAGTGAAGCTACTTGCAAATCAAACAATCTGGTTCATTAGTACCGAAAACCCTCTTTCATCTCTTAGATGCTCTCACCACATGATCCGGTGGTGCGGTGACATTGGTAGGAACAAGGACACATCCCTTAGCAACAAATTCTTCCAATCCCTCCATGGCTTGACGCATTCTCCCAACGATCTCTTGTGCAATCTCCCCCAGATTCAACGGTGGAGTCATTCCCTCCTTGCTGCTCCGAACTCATGGATTACTCATCTGGAAAATGAGACATGACGAGCAAATTAGCTCCTTATCTTGGGATTTATCGCACAATCTGGAGTGTCAAAGAAGTATGAAATTCCTAAATTCCAAATAGCCTCCTTATTATAGATGTGGTCGACAACACACAGATAAGGACTCTAATAGACACGGCTCCGAGACATCCTAGGACACTTTAAAATCTTAGGCTCTGATACCAAGCTTGCCATGCCCCGACCACGGGGAGCGCGACCGGTGCTCAACCGAGATAACCCTGTCGAGCAAGCTGATGTGCCGGAGAATTTCGGCACATTTTGATACTACTTGCTTAGATTTTAACTTGTTTTAAGTGCAAATTCCCTCGGTACTTATGTAATTTAATGTATTCGTAGTATATCAAGTGTAAGGACCTAAAAGCATGGAAAAGAGCTCAAAAAGCCAAATAAAGACAAGAAAAAGAGCAGAAAAGCATCTCAGAGGTGATTATGCTATCGCAAACAGCACATGGGAGCCGCATACTTCACGTCAAAATCAGAACTTGAGACAGACTTCTGGGCAAACTTTCATGTCAAGAATGCGGTCGCATATAGGACCACATAACTGTTATGCGAGCCGCATAGGTGTACATGGATATCGCAGACACAAGCAAAGTTTTGGGTGAAGTTCAGAGTCAGAAATGCGAGCAAATTGGTATACGAACCGCAGAATCAACCGCAGATCAAGTATGAAGTTTACTGTTTGTAGGAATTGCGATGCAAAATGCGGCCACATTTCTTCAATGCGGACCGCATATCATGAATGCTGTGAAGGCAAAACTCAGTGGTGAAATCTGCGACAGGCGTGTAAAAATTGCGGACCACATTTCTGTTATGCGATAGAAATGCGGTCGCAATGTTGACTTCAGGGGTAAATCAGTCCGAATTTTGCCTCGATTTTTAGGCCTCTATAAATAGGTCTAATAGGGTTTTGTGGGGAGAATCTTGTCAGAACTAAGAGCAGAAAATACGAGGCTTGAATTATTTTATCTCTTGGAAGCTTTTGAGTCAATTATCTTTTACTTTGTAAGCGTTACGACAACTATTATTCTTTTAATTTCAGATTTTAGCATGAGTAGCTAATTCCAAACACTAAGGTTGTGAACCCTAAATGGGTATGATGTTATTGGGTGTTTGATATTGAATATATTTTCAACGGGTGATTGATATTTGTTTACTTCTCATTCTTTAAACAATTGTTGGTGGTTGCAAACATTAACAAACGCCATTGAATTCCATCTTTGCTTGGGAAAGCGGGGTAGAATTTGGTAGAAGTAAATAAGAAAGACTCAAGGCTTTAAACCTTGTTTAATAAAATCGCTTAGGAATAAGTGGGTTTTAATTTGGCATAAACTGATTGTTCTTAATCACAACTCTTTTGTATTTGGGAAAATCATAAAGAGGAAATATTATCCAAGTATTGGGGAAAATATTGGGTGGTCAATTAGACATCAATTGCATATCAAAAGATTCTTCCATTGGAAATATATCATATTGACATCGATATCATTATACTTCATTAAGGGGGACACAACCTTGATTTCCTTAAACATATTATTCATATTCATAATACTGCAATTAGTCTTTATTTAAACTTCAATTCAATTCATATCTTTGTTGCGATTACCTGATAGAATTACGACTGTAGTTGAGTACTACGCTAATCAAGTAAACGTTTCACACCTATTCCCTGCGGGATTCGACCCCAACCTTGTTGGGTTATTATATTTGACATCGACCACTTACACTATTTGTTAAGGTGTAATTTGAGCGTATCACAAGCCTACTTGATGCCTTCTATCCAACCTTAACCATGACCAATATAAAAATCAATAACAAGTGATATACGTGAAAAGAGTAATGTGCTCCACATTCCTTTCCCATTATTCAAAAAGGTTCATTTATGATTTCCAAAATATTACTAGTTTATAGATATGATGAAAAACTTGGTTGCCAAATACCAACACTTTTGGTTTAATTCTCAATACCAAACACCACCCACACTATGTCTACGGAGTCTACAAGTACAACCAAAGAGTAATATGGAAGTGTCGGTGACAAGGCCCCGACTATACCTCAAAACTCAAAGTACAACATCAAGTGACATCGGGCCTGGAGTAGAGTAGGCTCACCAAAACCTGCTGAATAGAGTGACTGCTAACGAGGACCAAAGTTGTTTGGTGATGAACCACCAGTATCCATTAAAGATACAGCGCCCCAAGCAAAAGGGATGTTAGTACATGTGGAATAGTACTAGTATGCAAAGCTAAATGTCCTCTTTTAAAATAAAACGCCAATATCAGGAAGGGAAACACCATGGAAGCAACAAGTAATACTAAATGATATCCAAATGCCAAGGTAAAACATAACAATTTTCAAAATATGAAAATAATATATGTTATCGGTTGGGAGATCATTAGCACTGATACACCACCGTGTTTTTAGCACGGAGTCTGATCACGCCCGATTGGCTAAGCCATCTTCCCACGGACAATATGGTTTTACATATGATTTGAAAAAAAAGGTGTTACCAAGAGTAGTACCACCATGTGCGCAACATGGCGTCCGATCCCCACCCGATCGGCTAGGCAGCCTTCCCACATATGTCGTGTGGGTTGAATTTCCAATTCACAGCTAATATCAATCTCATCCCAATTAAGGGGAATAATCACAATCCACCCGTACACGGGCACGTGTAGTTTTGGGTGTGGGCCTTATGACCCACCCTTCCTCGGTTCGCTATTGATACTCCTACAAATATATTTGTTTTGCACACAAGGAAAATAAAGTATGAATATACATATATATATATATATATATATATATATATATATATATATATATATATATT
>MCJB01050819.1:61606-105734 GCA_002018475.1 Nicotiana obtusifolia | reverse complement strand
ATATATATATATATATATATATATATATATATATATATATATATATATATATATTCTTTTATTAACCTCATAACCTTTCACACCATATATAGTTTCATTAGTACTTTCAACTTCACAACATTGTTATTTCCTCGGCTCTATCGGCCATACGTATGATTCTTCTTTCATGGCACGGTGGCAGTATTCCACATTTTCGCACATTCATTTCCTTACTTTCAAGGATCATCAACATAAACATCAACATCTATAATACTCAGGAAATCACAACTTTAAGTTCATTAGTAATTAAGGCTTTAAGCACATTAGATCCCTTTTCAAAGTATGGAGCACAATGACTTGTAATCACAAAACAAGTTAAAAATAATAAGCGAGTAATACACTGTATCTTTTTAAATAGTTCTTCACAAAAGGGCAATATAAAATTTCAACTCTTGAGTACGTAAGAACTCAAATCACAATGGAAATATTTATAAAGGAAGGCATGGTGATTTACTTTTTAAACTCGACTTCAAATCAAATGCACTAGCTACAACAACCATGTCCACGTTTTATATCTCCCTTTAGTTCTTTCACTATCAAGCATATTTATAGGTCATCAACAGTAAGAGCATTTGGGATCAAAACCTTAAGCATGAAAATGTACAATAGGGGTCTTAGGCGCATTGATTTTTCTTTCGCAATTGGGCATAACAACTAGAAACTAAAAACATGATTAAAATCATAATATTCACACATTGGTCACATTGGAATATATTCCCGAAGGAGAGCAAAATACGATAGGAGAATTCGGTACACATTTCTAGTATGTATTTTTCAACACAAGTTTATTTGGAATAGTAACATTTGCACGGGATACCTCGGAACATGGGAAATATGAACTTGGGCCAACCATACTTGAAACTTACGGGAACATCATGTAATTCAATTCCAAGAGAGAAGTGTAGCCAACATACCTTGATTCATCCCTTTAGTGGTATTAAAACCACCCACTACTCTTACAACTTCAATCTACATCAACCAAATTCAATTGGACCAATATTAGTAAAAAATTTCAGGTTTTTGGTCATTTTGGCATTTTATCAAACCCTTAGAGTGCATAGCATTCAACTACATCTAGTAATGGTGTTTATTCATCCAACAATCACTCCTTCCCTCCAACAAGAGATACAACAACATCCTTTGTCCACTAAAAACCTTCTTACACCATTATAATCATTAATGAACTCATATCCACCAAATTTCACTAGTTAACTCATTACAAAATCTCTACAACACCCAATAATCTAGTTTTAGTATTTATGGCTTCCAATCACCATCCCATAAGTGCTAGTATTTATTCCTTTCTCATATATTCACTAACAATCCATGCATGTAGGTTTAAGGGTGAAGGATTACCTCTTGAAGACCAAATCTTGCTTCTTGAGATTTTGAAGAAATCCTATGGAATCCAATCAAAACCTTGTTGTAACTAGTGATTGAGAAGTGGAGTCATCATAAAAACACACTTAAAAACTCACCTTAAGTGTGTATTGGAAGCCTTGGCCGGATGGGTGACGGAGAGATAAGCCCTAGTCTTGAAATCCTTTTTATTTTTCTTTCTCTCCACTCAGGCATTAGTAGGCAATATTTTCCACTGGTGCTATCTCTGTTCTATAAGGTTTTAGCTCACTGGTTTGCTAAAATCATGTACATTATTTTTCCACCGGTGCTATCCCTGTGCTATAAAGCTTTAGTTCACTAGTTTGCTAGAATTTTCTGCTTCCCTCCTGTGCTATGGCTGCGCTATGGGGAGATAGCTTGCTGTATTTTGTTTAGTCTAATTGCTTTGAAATTAACGTCCAAGTGTTTTCCCATTATTACAACAGTCAAAGATTAATAAAATAATTATCCCCAAGTATCTAAAAAACTTTATCCACTCCAGTAATTCTCATGTGGTTCGGGTCTAAATTAAATTGTATTCTTATGCTCGAAATTGCTCGAGTTAGCAATGGAAATCCACAGGGCCTTAAACATTAGCCTATCTTGGCACCACAAACCTCAAGTTCTTGGTAAAATTTTACGGGGCCTTCAAAAACATTGAAAATCGTTCCTCAACAAGTTGCCTCTTCATCTTCACAACCAGCCGCAAGGTACTGAAGCGGTTGCCCCTAAGATGGTTGCCCTTGAAACGGCTTCCCCGGTTGTGGCTGCTAACGAACCGGCTCGCCGAGTCTCCCTTGACAGCTTTCATTCCTGGGGGCTGCTCAATTGTAGATGACTTTAAAGTCGAGAAGACTTCGCGAAAACATGATAGAGGTGAAGGACAATCGAGGGACATATGTTCTGTGACTGAAGATGTTCTTCCCACAGTTCGTATGGACTGTAATTGGGAAGTCCAGAACGTAGTATTCCCCGCGCCTTAGGATGCCGTTACTACCCACATGGAGGGGTACTTAAGTGTTTAAACTTATCCCTTTACACTAGCCCGGATGCACCCGATCGTACTGGACTTTTTCAAGGGGTACGCTGTGTGCCTCGGGAAAATCTGTCCATCGTTGTCGAGAATCGTGACCCTCCTTCGCTACTTCGTGAACATGATCGAGTCTCGTCGATTCATAGTCGATCACTTTCTCCGATTATACAGTCCCCGAATGTTCTGAGGGTGACTGATAAAGCTTACCTTCCGGGCTAGAGAGGCCCCCTTTTCGAGTATCGACGAAGACCGAGACTGAGGCTGGAAGGGACGCTTTGTCCGAGTGTAAACCTAGGATTTGATCCCCCCTAAATACATGCCATTCCCTAAGAAGTGGAATGCATCTCATAAGTGAAATCTCTCTTTAAACATCAAAGTTCTTTTTCTTCAATTTCTATCTTCTCATTCATGCTTATGGTTGTACAACTGACACCCGGGTTGTGAATGCGGTTCCCCGATTAAAAGAATGGATCAAGGGAGTCTATACTCAGATGTCGTACTTCGAGCGCATATGGCGCAGACTCTTGAAGGGCCGATGGGAGACCCATTCTCAGGGTAAGGCTTCTTTCTGAGTAGCTAATACTATGTTTCTACCTTTTATTATACTAACTTCTCTTCCCTTTTTGTTATTGCAAGTTTGCCTAAGAACACCGGACTTAGGCCTTCGGAAGGGGATGAGGATGTGCCCCACCCATTGGTCCCTCCATTGCTTCCACGGGGGGAAAAAAGAAGAGGAAGAGAAAACCCTTGGGCTCCCCGGGCGCCGAGGTGACAAAGCCAAAGATACAGACGCTCCGCACGCCAGGAGGGGCTCTAGTTTCCTGGTGCTGGACTACGAATCCATTCTCTGTTTCAGGGGCGAGTTGGACGATGAAACTATTTTTGTTACCCATGGGACGACCTATCCCGGGGACTCGGATTCATCTGAAGGGGAGATTCGTGAGATCGATCCCCCTCAAATTCAATAGACCGACATGGATACCAGGGGTGAAACTTCCCAGGTCTTCTCCAAAGGAAACGCCCAATGTAATCGAGATCTCGGGGATACCCTCCTACACCGAGTCCATGCTCGAGGAGGCCCAAGAAAAAAAGGAGAAGTCCAATGAGGGGGTCCATGGTGCGCAAGATCCCATTCACTCCTTTTTCGATGGTGTCGACTCGACTGCTTTGGAGGACTTCTCCGGGCTGGGCGACCTACAAGTTCCGAAGAAGGACGCATCCTTGGAAGCAGGAGGGCCGAGCTCGAGCCTGAAATTGATCGATCAGTTCTCCGAGTGTCGACCCGGGCGCAAGAGATCGATTATGTGGAATATTTCGGAGAATGCCCGGGTTTTATCCGCTCCTGTGGGGGTAGGTAGCTACCTCCGGTACTTGGTGACCGAGGAGGATCAGGAAAAAATAAATGAGGTGAATGTGTCATGACTCTTCAATGAGGTGCATTAGGTGCTGAACCGGGCAAGGCACTGTTTCTTTCTATCAATCTATTGTTATCTTTTTTTGATGTTTCTCACATTTTTTGCCCTTTTGCAGGCCTCGGTATTCACCACGAGAGTTTCCTTCAATACCGGGTTGAAGTCAATTAACTCGAGCTCGAGATCAAGGAGATCTCCCCAAAGAGGTACATGTACAAGCTTCTTAGCGAGCAGTAAGAGGGGTCGCCAAGAACCTCCAGGCCAAGCTGGATGCAGCTTAAAAAGAGGCATCGGCCTTAAGGCAGAAGCGCGCCAACTTGGTGGAAAAGGTAAAAGTTTTGGAAGTTAGACACGAGGGTCCAGTAGGAGACGCTAACAATAATACTTCGCAGGTCCAGTAGAAGATTGACCAGATCGGCCAACTCCACAAGGAAATGGACGAGATCCAAATATTGGCCGAAAGGTGGAAAAAACAATATGGACCTGCTAGCCTAGGAGAAGGAGGCCACCCTTGCCAAGCTGTCTTTGGTAGAAGTTCAGCTTCGGGTGGCAAAAGAGAAGGCTGATACACGTGCTCAGAAAATGAGGACATCAAAGCACGACTAGGCTCGGCCATCACTAAACGGGATGCCCTCGGCAAGGAGCTCGAAATAATGAGGTCCAGGATGGACGAAACCTCGGCTGATGCTAACAAGATGGTGGCCCAATACATACTTGATGTTGAAGCAGCCGAGAAGACTACTGTTGAGTATGTGAGGCGGCTATCCCGAAGGGAGACCCTTGAAGAAATATATGCTCGAGGCTTCGACTTATCTACCAAGATCAAAGAGGAAAAAAGACTCGAGGCCGAGGCCAAGGAGCTAGCTAAACCCCAAGGTGAAAAGGGCTCCGAGGGCTCTGAAGAATCTGAAGGCCCCGACAGTTCTGATGACGAGTCGGGTTTTGGTAAAGACCATGCGTAGATGCCTTAGGAGTTTTTTGTTTTTGTATCTGGTACATGTATTTGTTGAGGCCGTTTTTATTGGGCCTTTGTGAAGATATTCTGGAATATATAAAACATTCCCTTTTGGAGATTTTCAAGTCTATTATCTTAGCATCATTTTACAATTGCAAACATTTCTAATGCCTTAGCACAAAATCAAACGTAGTAATAAGTCATTTTTTGGAGGTCGAAACAAGGCTTGTCCTCGATTCAATTTTTTCTCGAAACTTGTTGAAGCTTGGAGTGACCGAAAATTTCCCCAAGACGCTTGCTTAAATATTTTTAGACTATGCCTTTACTGAGGGAAACCTTTGAATGGGTTTATTGTTTTGTTGAAGGGCTTATGTTTTGGTTACGGGCTTCGGACGTCTCCAAACCATTTTTAGGGTGATCATAGCCTTTTAGATTTAGGCACTATCTAATAGATTTTGTGCCTATGGGTTTCGATAACTCGAGTCACCCGAACTTGTCTCGGATGATAGTCCCCAGGTGGGGGTATCCCTTTGGGTTCGGTAAGGGGTGGCCCTTGGGCTCGATTGTCACTGGGTAGGAATAGCCCTTAGGCTCGATACTTTTAAGAAGAAAAAATGTGTATTAGCAAGATAGAAACTTTCTTTCACTTATGTGTGTAACGTACAAGATTGTAAGCGTGTAAAAGCTCGTATTATGGCTCAGGTGGCCTATGCGGGCACAGTTCACTTGACTATTTGGCCCTTACAATAAATCCTAACCACCGAGCCTAGACTGTTCAAGCACAAAGTTTCCTTCCTTGCTAAAAATCTTGACCCGAGGGTGATGGCCCCCAGGTTTGACATTTTGGTAAACTCTGTGCTTTTGGTTAAATATTCGACCTTTATCGATTGGGTTTGTTTCCTTTGGTATTATTTGATGTTCTTGAGTTACTTTTGCTAGTTTCGAGCCGTCCGAAGGTCGGTACGCGCGAGATGGCACTTTTGGTTCATTTAGCTTGCTCGGTATTGTATTTGGCTTGTTCGAGATAAGTAACGCTTCTAAACTTGGTGCTGAGGGTATGGACCCCTAAATACAAGTGTTATGTGTTTGGCATTATGGTGACACACATGCTAGGTGACGGGTGTGTGGGCGTGCACCATGTGAATTATGACTCGATTGTTTCTGTGGTACTGTGTAGTTACCTAATCTTATTTTTATCCATGAGAATTCTATGTGTTAGAGTAATTGAGATGCGATCCATGTTAGAAACTATGTTTAGGCTATATGCTTATTTTGTTGGGACCCCTTGAGGTCATTATGCTGTTAAGTATTTCATTAAATTGCAATTAATACTCAGTCATACTCATTCATTGCATATCATATATCAGTCTCCGTTATCATTTGTCTCATATCATGTTATTATTGTTTGGGTCGATTGGCACGAGATTTGTGAGGCCGAGAGACTGGAGAGATTGATGACTGAGTGAGGCCGAGGGCCTGATTGTGAGGATGTTTATAGGATAGGACTGCAAACCGTAGCATGCATTATTGATTTATGCCATGATTGGCTTGTATTAGCACTTGGCAGGATCCGCCCCTCTGGAGTCTGCACACCCACAGTGAGTGCAGGTACCTACTGAGTGCGATTGCCGAGTGATTAGGAGGACTTAGTGAATGTGAGGATTGAATGACTGGGAGGACTGAGTGAACTGATACTCTAAGAGTATGCATATGGATTTATCACTATGTTGTTGCATTCAACATGCACACTTGACATCTAAGCATAGAGATGCATTTTTTCCTCATGTTGTACGGTATTGTGTCGTTCATGAATTTACATACACATTGACATGTAGGCATAGAGATGTACTTTCCTCATGCCATTTGATAGCGAAACATCTTACTAGTTGTTGAAGGTTTTTGGGAAAAATTAGAGTTTTTTAGATTTACTCATATTTTGGTGATTTTAGTAAAAGATTTGGGTTTTCACTGTTATACTTGAAAAGCATACCGATTTTCAGGAATTGTGAACGAGCTGAGTATTATATCTCTAAGTTATTTCTTGTACCACTTTTATTATATTGTTATGAGTTGTTGTTGGCTATTGGTGTTGGACTTTGACCTTTGTCCCAAATCGTCACTACTTTCAACCTAAGGTATGGTTGGTTACTTATTGAGTACATGGGGTCGGTTGTACTCATGCTACACTTCTGCACTTTGCATGCAAACTTGGATGCTGATGTTGCGTTATGGTCATAGTTGCCTCTTGTTCTTGGTAGCTTTAGAATTATTAATATGTTCATGTGTATTTGACACAGATGATATATTTAATTTTATTCCAATTTTGTAAAATTTTAATCTTAGAAGCTCATGATTTGTACTACCAGTCCTTGGGGATTTTTTTTGTATAAAAATTCAGTTGTATTATCATTTCTTCTCTTAATTAATCTCGTTTGAATTGATTTATTATTAACTGGCTTATCTAGCGGGTTAGGTTATGTATCATCACGGCTGGTTGCATTTTGAATCGTGACAGAAGCTCTTTCCGTGCTTTGTTTTAGCCATTACTATTTTTTGCACTCTTCTTTGACTTTTGATGGCCTAGAATAGTTGCAAGCATTTCGTTGGCAGTAACGTTCTTTTCTTAAGAAAACCTATGAGTAAGTTGTCATTTTGTCTTAATATTCTTGGTTGAAGTGCAAGTGATGTTGAATCTCGGTTTATCAACTATTTGTCAATTGTGACAATATTTGGAACATCATTTTCATGGGACATGACTGACATTGAACAAACATTATATCGGGTTTAGGCCGATGAGAATAATATTTTGAGATCACGACGATCCGAATGACACTCCGGACTGGGCCCGAAATAAAGAGGCGATGACGAAAGCCAAAGAAAAACAAAAGACCAGAATGTTAATATCCATACATTAGGAGGCAACACGGTAGGCCACCGGAGTTGCTACCAAGTCGGCGTTCGCATTCTAATTTCTTATTGCTATATGACATATACACCATCCGAGTCTTCAAAAATATTTTAATCATTCTCAAAAGAGTATTTTCCTATATTATCTTTTATTCTATTTTCCAAAACTATTTCCTAAAAACAATTTCCCAAACACATTTTTCAAACTATTTCCAAAAACACTTTTCCAAAAAATTTTCCAACTATTTTCAAAACAATCTTCCACAAAATGTTTCTTAAACAAGAATCATTTCAAGAAATAAATTAGTTTATTATTCACTTTATATTTTATTTCTCTTTTCATGTGATATATTATCATACGGAGTCGCTTTCCGAAGATGACACTTGCAGATGAAACCTACCCCCGTCAAACTCCGATTCGTACTTTCCGTTCTTGGGTGAACCTAAAACGTGAAGTACAGTTAAAACATAGATAGATGTCATGCTTGCTTGTTGTGATATTGTCTAATTGTTAAACACTTAGGGTGAATTGCATATAGTTAATAATCGGGTTAATTTGCAGTGTGGTATGTTAGGTGATTCATGGTGTAACGACCCGACCGGCCTTTTTGAGTGTTGTAGCCCTGTTCCTCCATTTACTACTCGGTTTATGCTTAATTGTTGCTATGTGACTTGCCGTGGTAGTTGGTTCGGTTCCGGGGATGTTTCAGAATGAGTTGAGACACATAGTCTCAAGGTTTGAAAGATTAAGTGGAAAAGGTTGACCGGATATTGACTTATGTGTAAATAGCTCTGGAATGGAGTTTTGATAGTTCAGAGAGTTCCGTTGGATGATTTTGGACCTAGGAGTGTGTTCGATAGTGATTTGAAGGTCCGTAGTTGACTTAGGATTGAAATGACGAAAGTTGGGAACTTAGAAGTTTTGGAAATTTAGAACTTTGACCGAGAGTTAACTTTGTGGTTACCGGGCTCGGATTTTTGTTTCGAGAGGTGGAATAGGTCCATCGTGTTATTTATGACTTGTGTGCAAAAATTAAGGTTAATCGGACATGATTTGATAGGTTTCGGCATTGATTGTAGAAGTTGAAAATTCTTAGTTTTCGTTAGGCTTGAATTGAGGTGCAATTCGTGTTTGACTTTTTAGCCGCACCTCGGCCACTACAGCAGCCCCGGCCTCCCACGATCAAAGATCAGCTAGGTCGTGTATTAAAGGGTTTGGGGCCAAAAAATATAAAATTACAGAAATTCCTAGAACTATAGCGCAATATTCGAATTTGCGAAGGAAAGTTCGCATTTGCGAACCTTGGCTTTTCTGTTGATAATCTCTGCGATGGAGGACTTCGCATTTGCGAAGGTTGACTGTCTGGTTTGACTTCGCATTTGCAGCCCTAATTTCGCATTTGCGAACATTGTTTGGCTTACTTGACTACACAATTGCGAATTGTTGGTCGCATTCGCGACCCCTGAGGCCAATTTTTCATATTTCTGCTTTTGAGCCCCTTTTTGACTTTCTTCCCGGTCACTTCTAAATCATATAAAACCTGCAAAATAGAAGTAACTGACATTAAACAAACTATTTTATCAATCAACCATAGGAAAAAAATCTAAGATTGAGGACGAGATAAGTTGGTAAATTACGAACTTACCAAATCCCCCAACTTAAATTATTGCTTGTCCTCAAGCAATCAAAGCAAATATCCTTCCATTTAATCAACTCTATGGTGCATCAATATCATACTGAGTCAAAAGGTAATCTTTAAGTACAAACAGATGATTTTGATTGGTACCAACAATTAATTAAAAACATATGAAACACCAAAAACTTCTCATTAATTTCTTTACAATTCAAGCGTTCAAATACCATGTTAATTAAAGTAGCAATCAAGTCATGACACTGAAGCTTCAAAATTTGCCTCTTTATCACGTATAACTTTCTCTTGTTCAATACTGCCAATTGAAAATGGTATTAAATTCACAAATCAAATCTTAAGTGTCCTTACACTTGAAAAAGAATCCCCCACTCATAAATTACAATTCAAAACATAAATGGGATATCAAATGGAAAGAAATAACTCTCTCTCACAAAGATGTTCAAATGCACACAAGCAGTACCATAGGCTTGCCCTTCATGTATTTCTCCACTAATTAGGAAAAACTTGGTTCAATACCAATTTTCCCTTCATGTTTAGGGTTTTGGTTAAGGTAGGGCACAATTTTGGTTAGATTGACTCAAATATTTCTTAAGCACTACAATTTTTCAACAATCAAAGTACATTTCCTTCAAGAACTTTTCCACCATTTCTTCATTTTTCATTTCATCATCTATTCTTCCATTTATTCACAATTCCTTATTTTTCCTTTCCTTTTTAAAATTTTCTTTTTTCAAAGATCAAGGAAGGTTCCATTATATTTTTTTTGTCTTTTCACTCATTCCCTTTTTAAGCAACTTCCACATCGTAACTTTTTCAACCGTCACCCCCAAACATAGGCTTTTAACCTATATTTACACTTTTAACGTGCTTAGGAAGGTGGGGTGCGAAAGGATAGATCAATAAAGAACAAAAGGTTAAAGTTTGTAACATGGTTGCCAAAGAAAAGGTTAATGGCTCAAAAAGGGTTGACTAGAGAGACTATGCACGGGTAGGAAATTTAAAGCAAAAGAGCGGTCCAAGGAAGACCTAATATCATTTTCAAACCAAATTAATCTAGGATTTCGCCTTGATGCCAATTTCGGGCAAGTTCTAGACTACAAATAATACAAAAGAACTCACAATAAATCTCATCACATATGGCACATGAAAACTCGAGTGGAATACAAATCCAAAATCCAATTAAAACTATTGAACTCAAAGAAGCCACATATAGCCCAAGAAACTATTTAATGAATCAAAGAGCCAAAAGTTGAGTCTAAAAGTCATGACGATAATCCTTAATTCTATCAATTTTCTTTTTCAAACATCCAGAATTTATATGACCTAGTTTAAATCATGTTGGAACCAAGCAAGCCACAAATTGGCCAATGCACACAAACCCCAACTCATACCACTTGTCCGCTTTAAAATCGGAATTTTTATGGCCACTGATGAAGGATTCCTCGAAAAGTTGCTTAAAAAGACATTAAGAGAGGTTTAGCCTATCAAAGCTGGGGAATTTCTTCGATCTTTTTTTGATTATTTTTTTGTCTTTTTTATTTGGCAGGTGATATAGTTGTGAAATCATTATACTCTATCACTTTTTAAGCCAAAAAACCGATCTACTAGCAACTGATTCAGTTAGTTTTGTCATTAAAAATTTTCAAAAATTTAAAAATATCGATTGACATCCATCGGTAAACCAAAAAATACCCAAAAATTTTGAAAAACTAAGCAAATTCTGTCGATTTAGCTATTTTTATTATGTTAATATCTATTATCTGACCGTATTTGGTTGATTTTGTTTATTTTTCAAAAGAAAATTTTATTAACTGATCAAACTCGGTTAGTTTAGTTTATTTTTATTAAAAAGTAATTTCTAGAAATCAAGTGATATCTGTTGATTTTTTTACAGATTAAACAAATTACAAAATTAAAAAAAAATTATATCTAAATTACAAGAGTAATTCCCTTAAGAAAGTCGCCTAGCTATCCATCATCGGGAAAAGTCGACATAATAACTTACCAAAAATACCTGATTCAAAAGAAAATTGTTATCCTCGGAAAAAGAACCGTGGTATAAAGAAACAAAAGATATTGCCAATAAAATATAGCATACTATATATATATATACACACACACATAAAAAATCATGAAGCTAGTAAACATGAAAAAAAAAACTAGTAAATACACTATATAAAAAAAAATCAAGAAACTAGTAAACATACTAATATAACACATTATATTGAAACAAAATATCAATCTACCGTATCAATAGTTATGCAAGAAGCCACCCCCAACTAGAAATGTTGCAATGTCCTCGGGGAAAGTGGTCCCTGAATACTGCATCAAGTGCTCTCCTTGCTGTCGGACTCAGTCGCAGGCTCCTCCTCTTGCTCAAACCAATGAACTTGTCACGACCCCAATTTTCCTCCGTAGGACATCGCAATGGCACCTAGTCTCTGAGACTAGGCAAGCCGATTACTATAAAAATTAAGCCATTTATTAAATATGATAATTTGGAACAGAGTTCGAAATAAGTACCAAAACAAAACTGGAATAAGCCAATGCGGCAATAACTATAACAACCTCCCAAGATTGATATTACAGAGTCACGAAATCTAGATGAGTGCATGGAATGATCTCAAGGATCTAAATACAATACTGTTCAAGACCCAGAGATCGAGAATTTCACTTGCATTTTCTAGCCAGCAAGGGGATTTTGCTAGTTCCAGGGTGAACACGTTTCTCATATGGTACACAAGACTCTCTGAGTTATGCGTGCTACTAAGACGGAAGCAGTGGACTTGGCTTTCTACCGCCTGAAAGAGGTGGCATTTTCTTGGTTTGAACTGTGGGAGGAGTCTCATGAGGAGGGGAACCCTCCTGCAAGGTTGAATGAGCATGCCGATGCCTTCATTGATCATTTCACTGCCGTTGAGACTAAGGCAGCCCGTGCCGCTGATTTTGAAAGCCTAAAACAAGGTAGCACGAGTGTGTGGGAGTACCATATGAGATTCGCACGCCTGTCCAAGTATGCGATTTACATGTTGCCCACTATGGAGGCTAGAGTTGGTTTGTGGAGGGCCTCAGCCCCTTGGTTATTAATTAGGCCTCTACAGCTGCCTTGAATTCTGATATAAACTATGGGAAGATGCTTGCATTTGCTCAAGCCATAGAGACCCGCAAATTGTAGAATATAATGGAGCGAAAGGGTAGCAATAAGGTCCGGTCCAGGGGCAACTTTGGTGGTTCTTCCGATGGCGGTAGTGGTGGCAGATCAATGTTCAGGGGATGGTCATCAGGGCGATCCTAGTCCATTGCTTAGTCTTCAGTCAGCGCATAGCTATCAAGGCCCAGTTAGTAGCGGTGAAGTCATCTTAGGCCCCATCAGGACAACATGGGATCCTACCAACAGGTTCGGCCTGGTGGGAGATTCCATCAGCAGCAGAGGCCCCCATGCCCTAGGTGCGGGAAGATGCACTTAGGGGTCTGCTACATAGACCTACCCATATGCTACAGGAGTGGTATAAGGGGTCACATTCAGAGCGATTGCCATTCTTCCAGCTAGAGCGTGAGCAGGGGTACCACACAGCTGGCCAGTTTTGCACCTACTACGTGCGCAGCACCTCCTCCAGCTCAAGGCACTCCAGCACATGCAGGGCGTGGTGCAGCTAGGGGTGGTGCACATAGTTCAGTAGGACCTAGCTGGTTCTATGCTATAAGGGGTTGCAAGAGTTCAAAGGCTTCTGCAGATGTTGTCACAGGTATATTGACAGTCCAATCACATGATGTATATACTCTTATTGATCACGGTTCCACATTGTTGTATGTCACTCCTTATGTTGCTATGGTATACGGAATAGTACCGGAACAGGTCCATGAGTTGTTCTCTGTATCTACTCTAGTTGGTGAGTCTGTGCATGGTCGGGATACCACGACCGATCTCATTGAACTGGGGATTGTTGATTTTAATGTAATAATGGGGATGGACTGGATTTATTCATGTTTTGCCAAGCTTGATTGCCGAACCAGAACTGTTAGGCTTGAATTTCTAAATGAGACAGTTATTTAATGGAAGGGGGATGATGTGGTGCCGAAGGTAGGTTTATTTCTTACCTTAAAGCCACAAAGATGATCGACAAGGTGTGTATTTACCATTTTATCTGGTTACGGACATCGATATTGAGGCACCTACACTTGAGTATGTGCCAGTTGTGAATGAATTCCCGAAGGTCTTTCCTGATAAGCTCCCTCGGATTCCATCATACAGGGAGATCGATTTTGGGATTTATGTGATGCTAGGCATGTAGCCTAGATCTATTCCATCCTATAGAATGGCACCGACAAAATTGAAGGAACTAAAGGAACAATTGAAGGATTTGTTAGAGAAGGGTTTTATCCAGCCGAGTGTGTCACATTAGGGCGCACCGATTCTCTTTGTGAGGAAGAAAGATGTGTCACTAGGATGTATATCGACTATTGGTAATTCAGCAAGGTCAGGATCAAGAATAAATATCCACTGCCAAGGATAGTTGACTTGTTTGATCAATTTCAGGGTGCTAAGTATTTCTCCAAGATTGACTTAAGGTTGGGGTATCATCAATTGAACATCAGGGAGTAGGATATTCCAAAAACAGCTTTCTGGACTCGTTATGGGCACTTCAAATTATTGATGATGTCTTTTGGGCTGATGAACGCCCCGACAGCTTTCATGGATCTTATGAATTGAATCAAGATTTTCTTGACTCCTTTGTGATAGTGTTCATTGACGATATACTTTTAAATTCATGAAGTCGAGATGACCATGCCGATCATCTCAGGGCAGTTTTGCAGTCTCTATGATGCGAAGCTTTCAAATTGCGAGTTTTGGCTTGAATTTGTCACATTCTTGGGTCATCTCATCTCCAGAGAAGGAATGAAGGTTGATCCACAGAAGATTGCAGCTGTGAAGAATTGGCCGAGACCTACAACTCCAACAGAGATTCGTAGTTTCTTGGGCTTAGCTAGGTATTACAGGAAGTTTGTGGAGGGTTTCTCTACTCTTACCTCTCTGTTGACTAAATTGATGCAGAAGGTAGTTAAGTTCCAATGTTCAGATGCTTGTGAAAAGAGCTTCCAAGAGTTGAAATCAAGATTGACTACGGCACCAGTGTTGACCTTACTCAAGTGTAAAGATGGGTTCGTGGTATATTGTGGTGCTTCAAGGATCATACTTGGATGTGTATTGATGCAACATGGAAAGGTGATAGCTTATGCTTTAAGGTAACTCAAGAATCATGAGAAGAACTATCCAACACATGACTTAAAGCTTGCGTCGGTGGTTTTTGCATTAAACATTTAGCGTCATTAATTGTATGGAGTCCATTTGGAAATATTCACGGACCATAAGTGCCTTCAATATATTTTCAAGTAGAAGGAATTAAATCTAAGGCAGATAAGGTCGTTTGATTTACTCAAGGACTATGACATCAATATTCTATATCATGGGTAGTTTGGCTCAATTTAAGGCATATCAAAGGCCGTTGGCCAAGGAATTCATCGGTTGGCTAGTTTGTGAGTTCGTCTTGCGGACTCTAGTGAAGGAGGGGTAATTGTGCAAAATAGGGCTAAAACATCGCTTGTAGTGGAAGTCAAGGAAAAGAAATACGACAATCCGTTGTTGGTACGGTTGAAGGAGGGGATTCATAATCATAAGACCATAGCTTTTGCTCTTGGCATGAATGATGGTACACTAAGGTCCCAAGGGCAATTATGTGTTCCAAATGTATATGGTCTCCGGGAAAGAATCATGACTGAGGGTCACAATTCTAGGTATTCCGTGCACCCAGGCTCTACAAAGATGTACCATTATCTTAAGGAGATCTACTGTGGAATGATATGAAGTGGAATGTTGCGGACTTCGTGCCGAGATTGCCAAATTGTCAGCAAGTGAAGGCCGAACACCGAAGGCCTAGTGGGCTGGCACAGAACATAGAAATTCCAATGTGGAAGTGGGAGATGATCAATATGGTCTTTGTGGTAAGACTACCTTGCACTCCTCTCAAGTTCGACTCAATTTGGGTGATTGTGGATCGACTCACAAAATTAGCACACTTCTTACCTATTAAGGCTACCGTCAGGTTGCGTGGCACTCCAATTTTGTAAGGCCCCGTAAAACAATTTCGCCAAGGGATTCAAGTTTTGTGGTGCTGGGGTAGGCTTATGTGTTTGAGCATTGTAGAAAATCTTCGCGATAAGTACAAACTTTTTTTGAGTTGAAGAATGCGCTGAGGAGTTGATTGAAATTTTTGGCAGAAGAAGGCAATTGTGCAGTTTGTTTCGCGACCGCAAAACCAGTTTGTGGGCCGCATATCTATCGCATAGTTGAGCAGAGAGTTGTTGAATTTTTTAAGTTGTTTTGTGCCCATTTTGGGGCCGCATAAGTGGTCTGCGGACCGCAAAACCGTCCCAGACCTGACCAGTCTAGCTTAAATTTTTTAGGACCATTTCGTGGTCTAGTTTTCGGATCCCAGACGTGATCTGCGGTGCATTCTGCGACCGCAGAGTTGAGATCGAGGGTCCATTTCCTGATTTTTATAACCCGATCCCATTTTGTTAAATAACCTTTGGGGTTTATTTTTCGGCGATTATCTGATGGTTTTAGAGAGAGGTAAGAGCATTTTAGAAAGAGAAGGAGAAAACCTAACATTCTAATCATCGAATCTTGCTCAAGCCTTGAAATCCAACAAGAAACCTCACAAGTTCTTCATCTAAGAGGTAAGGTTCCATACCCTAGTTTTCAATTTCGAATTTGGGTAGAAGATGGTTGATTGAGAGTATGATTCTTGGGTGTTAGAGTATTATTTATACATGAATGCATGTACCAATAAGGTTTGTGGGAGGATTGTTGAGCTCAAATAAGTAAAGAATGGGTTGGGGAATGAAGGAAAGCTTGTAGAAGGACCTTGTAGTCAAATTTTGCACACCTAGTGTTTGATAAAATGCTCAATTGAGCTGAAACCATGAGTATCTTCCTAATTTGTGTTCAATTTTGTTCTGTCTCAAAATATATTGGGATTGCTAGGATTTTCGAAATGTTGTAGTAATTTAAGGAAAGCTCAAAGCGAGATCTGTTGGCTAAATTACTCTCTTAGAGTTGAATTCCATGATGTTCCCGTAAGTTTCAAGTATGGTTGGCTCAAGTTCCTAATTCCTATATTCCGGGTTATTCTTTATAAACATGCCTATTCCGAATGAGCCTTATGTCAAGAGGTATATGTTCAAAGTATGGGTTGCGTATTAAAATATCATGCCTTTGAGTCGTGTTTCAAATGAAAGCTAGTATGCCAAATTGTATGAGAAAAACTCGATATGATTAAGACTCTTAATTGCTCATATGTGTACCTAAGGTCTTGATTGAAAATGTCTTGTTGTTGATAATCTATAAAAATATTTGGATGTGAAACAAGTGAATTATGGATATAGAGTGTGGCCAACGTGCCAAGAATGAAAGTTATACTTTTGGATAGGGGTGCCAATGAAATTAAATGATGTAAGAGAGGTTAAGAAATAATCCTTGATTCAATTGTTTAAAAATGACTTCGAAAATAGAATTTCCTAAAAGCTTATGCACTCAAGTCATGCCCATATGTGGCTATTTTAACTAATACTATGCTTTGTATGTATTTTCAATGTGTTTTGCGTTCTTACATATTCGTTAGTGGAAGTTGTGTATCGCCCTCTTTGGGGAAAAGTATATCAAGAATAAATGATGTGCTACTTGTTTATGATTTTAACTTGCGCTTCGATTGCCAATTATTTTACTCCATTTCTTGGAAAGAAATTTATTGTGTTTAAAGCCTACATTTCTAACAAACTTAAAGTTATGATTTTCGGAATATTATACATGTTGATATTTTTTATGATAATCCATAGAAGGAAAGATATGAAAGTGTGGAATATGAAATACGGCCACCGTGCCTTGAATAAAGAATCTCGTGAATGGCCAAAAGAGCCAAGGAAATATTGTTGTTGTGATTGGTTGAAAATTGTAGTGGAGATTTATAAAACATGAAAGATGATGAGATAAATGTATTTGTGCTTTTGTTTCCCTTGTGTATAAACCAAAAATATTTTTGGGAGTATCATTAGTAAACCGAGGAAGGGAGGGTCATAAGGCCCATACCCGAAACTACATGTGCCAGTGTAAGAGTGGATTGTGATTATTCCCCTTATTTGGGATGAGATTATTCCCCTTAATTGGGATGAGATTGAAAATAGCTGTGATTTGGAAAAGTCAACCCACACGACATATGTAAGAAGGCGGCCTAGCTTATCGGGTGGAGATCGGTCGCCATGTTGCGCACATGGTTGTACTACTCTTGGTAACACCTTTCTTTCGCACCACATGTCAAACCACATTGTTCATGGGAGATGGCCTAGCCGATCGGGCATGATCGGACTCTGTGCTAAAAACACAATGGTATGTCGGTGCTAATAATCTTCTAACCAAAAATATATATATTATTTTTGTACTTTGAAAATTGTTATGTTTTAACTAGCCATTTGTGTATTTTTTATTATGACTTGCTTCTTCTCTAGTTTTCCCTTTCTTATATTGGCATTCTATTTTGAAAGAGGACAGTTAGCGTTACATACTAGTACTATTCCATATGTACTGACGTCCCTTTTGGCGGGGGCGTTGCATCTTCAATAGATGCAGGTGGTTCATCAACGGGCAAATTTGGTCCTCGTCAGTAGTTACTCCCTATTCAGCTGGTCTTGGTGAACCCTACTCTATTTCGGGCCTAATATTATTTGATGTTGTACTTTGTGTTTTGAGCTATAGCCAGGACCTTGTTGCCGGCATTTCCATATTACTCTTCTGCTGTACTTAGAGGCTCCGTAGACAGCTTGTGAGTGGTGTTTGATGTGGGGAATCGAACAAGAACTCTTGGTATTTCGCAAAAATGTTTTTCATTAAATCTATAAACTTGTAATATTTTGGAAATTATGAATGAAGCTGCTAATGGAAATAAAATGTGACGATCCGGACAGTCGTCTCGTGGGTTGCTGCTCCGTCTTCCCCATTTTCTATCTCATTATGTTTCGTTATCTGTGTTTATCATAACCAAGTCGAGTAGTTGAGTGCGGGGTGGACTTGGTAAGAAACAAAACACTTAGCCTCTTTCAAGAAGGTTTAAACCGAAAACTCAACCGGATGTTGACTTCTGGGTTAGAGGGCTCGGTTGTGAGTTTCCATGGTTCGGTTAGTTTCCGGAGATGATTTATGACTTAGGAGTGGGATCGGAATTAGTTTTGGAGGTCCGGTGTAGAATTAGAGTTGAATTGGCGAAGATAGCATTTTGGCGATTTCCGGGTGTCAGGCGAGATTTTGATCCGAGGGTCGGAATGGGATTCCGAAAGTTGTTGTAGCTTTGATATGTGATTTAGGATTTGCGTGCAAAATTTTGGGTCATTCGGACAAGGTTTGGTTGGGTTTAGATCAACAGATCGATTTAGAGGATTTTGAAATCCTTAGGCTTGAATCCGACTCGAATTGGGCGTTGAGAGGTTGTTTGAGCGTTCCGAAGGTTGGAACAAATTTGAATGATGTTATGGAGTATGTTGGCGTGTTTGGTTGAGATTTCAGAGGCCTCGGGTGAGTTTTGGGTGGCTAAACGGACTAATTCATCGTTGGAAAAGAAAAAGTTGCAGAACCAGGTGTCGAGAATGCGGTCGCATTTCTCAAATGTGGACCGCATATCTCTCCAAGAGATCGCAAACCCAGGTAGGTTCCTGGGCAAGGTTCATGTCAGAAATGCGGTAGGAAATGCAGACCGCATATCTAACATGCGGGCCGCATATCTGACATTGAGACCGCAAACTGAGACAGAAAAACTGAACAAAATTTAACGTCAAGAATGCGGTCGAAAATGTGATCGCAAACCTGAAATGCGGACTGCAAACCATGCTTCATGTTGAAATTGCGGTGAAGGCTAGGGCCACTTTTGCGGTGGCCACGTCAAATATGCAAACCGCATATCTGTTCTGCGACAGATATGCGATCGCACATAGGGCCGGACAGGGGTGTTTTTGTCTCGATTTTTGGCCCCTTTATAAACAGAAATCAGTGCCCATTTGCCATGCAAAAGCCATTTTTCCGTTACCCACAAAGAGAAACACCTCCAAACACCATAGAATCACAGCAAATCAACCTTAAAAATCATATCCAAAGGATATTTTCTTGGACAAATTCTCAAGAGGAGGAGTTTTGACTATCTTGAACACTATTGGAGCTATAGAGCTCGGGTTGAAGCAAGTGTTGAGGCAATTCTTGGAAGATTCCCAAGGGAAAACATCGGGGTAAGTGCTCTTGACTTAATCTTGGTCAAAATTACCCAAACCCAATGCTATTCTGGCTTGTAATTGTGATTAAGTTGGGAAAATTGTGGAAAAACCCTTAAGTTTAGATTTTAAGACTTGAAGGTCAAACCGATGTCGGAATTCGATAAATCTTGTATGGTTGAACTCGTGGGAAGATAAGGAACCCGTTGAGGTGAAAAATTACTGAATTTCGACAAAGTGAGCCCGAGGCTCGGGTTTTGCTAATTTTGGAATTTCTTAGTATATATTGATTGTTTTCGCATGGGCTTTGTTCCCTCAACATATTATGACATAATTGTTCTGAATTTGGATAGATTCGACGCACGTGGAGACCAATTCGAAGGGCAAAGGCGTCGTGGGCTAGGAATTTAGCCAGTTCGAGGTGAGTAGTGATTGTAAATGATGTCCTGAGGGTTCGAAACCCCGGATTTGCACATCGTAGTGCTATATTGAAGTGAGGCACACGCTCGATGATGAGCGTGGGGTCGTTTACTACTGGGACTGTGACTTGGTCAGTCCCGATTGATGATTTTTACTACATATTTGATTCAAACCTATTTGATATCATCATGTTTTGGGCTGATTGCCATATTTGGGCTTCACGCCAATTGTTTGAACCCTCCGGGGAGTTTTATCACTATTTCCTCACTATTTGTACTTATTACTTGAACTCAGTCATGTTGTTTCCACTGTTGTACAATCCAGCCACTTTTTACTCAGTTTTGAGATTTACACAATATTTGAAATGATGTTTGGGCTGAGAACTACTGTTTTACTATGCCCGAGGGGCTTGTGATGATTTTCTAACTGAGTGCGGCCGAGGGCCAGGTGTGAGGTTTTACAGAGTGATATGAGGCCGAGGGCCTGAGATACTGTATATACGCCACGAGGTGGCTTGATTGATATGAGGCCGAGGGCCTAGATGTATGCCACGAGGTGGCTTGATATAGCGCTTGGGCCGTAAGAAGCCCCTCCCGGAGTCTGTACACCCCCAGCGAGCGTAGGGTACCCAGAGATAATACAGTTGGTAACAATGACAACTGTAGGTTACGGTTGGTAACAATGACAACCGGTAACCAGAGATAATACAGTTGGTAACAATGACAACTGTAGGTTACGGTTGGTAACAATGACAACCGGTAACCAGAGATAATATAGTTGGTAATAATGACAACTGTAGGCTCCAGTTGGTAACAATGACAACTGGTAACCAGAGCTGTGAGATTGATACTGAGCCTAGGAATATTACAGTTGGTAACAATGACAACTGTAGGTTACAGTCGGTAACAATGGCAACCGGTAACCAGAGTTGGGAAGATTTTTAAATGATTTCTTACTGATTTACTGTTTTCAAATAATGATTTACTGCTTCATTATGCATTGCCTTGTGCTTTACGTATTTCCTTACTTTCAGTCATTATTTATATGTGCTACTCACTGAGTTGGAAGTACTCACATTACTCCCTGCACCATGTGTGCAGATTCAGGCGTTATTGATTCCGCTCCGAGGCATTGACTACGATTGTCAGAGCGGTGACTCAAAGACTACGAGGTAGCTGTTGGCGTCCGCAGCCCCGTATCTCTTTGTATTGTTATTTCCACTTTCTTCAAACAATTGTGCCAGAGACATTGTAATAGTAACCTTGTTAGTAGGATTTCATTAGTTGCTCATGACTTTGTGACACCCCGGTTTCGGGCTGTTGTTGGGATGGTTCGCTATGTTTTTCCGCGAATGACCGCTATTAAACTATGTTGTGTTGTTCTCTTGTTAAATTAACTGCTTAAAATAAGTTATAGTTTGAATTGGCTGGCCTTGTCTTCACGAGAGGCGCCATCACGACCGGGTTTGGGATTTGGGTCGTGACAGTAAAATGGGAGTTGCTAATGAAATCTTTTTAGCATTTGATTAATGGAGTGTATCGCCTCATTATTCATGGATGAGTTTGGGTAGAAAGAAATCTAACAGTCTTGCTCGGTCGGCTATAGAGAAGGTTAAGATCTTCAAGGAACGGTTGAAAACTTCCCAGAGTCATCAGAGGTCCTATTTGGATGTACGTCGTAGGTATTTGGAGTTCAAAGAGGGTGATTGGGTATTCTTGAAGGTTTCCCCCATGAAGGGTATAATGCAGTTTGGTAAGAGAGGGAAATTGAGTCCGAGGTATGTCGGACCGCACAGAATCATTTGGAGGATTGGTCAGGTGGCTTAGAGGCTTGAGCTACCACCAGATATGTCGTTGGTGCACCCGGTGTTTCATGTGTCTATGTTTATGAAGGTAGTTAGAGACTCCGCACTCATTGTTCCCGTTGAGACTATTAAGGTTAGTGAAGAATTGACTTATGAAGAGATACCGGTTTCCATTCTTGATAGAGCAAGTCCGAAAGCTGAGAAATAAAGAGACTGCCTCCGCGAAATTGCTATGTCAAAACCAACAGGTTGAAGAGGTCACTTGGGAGGCCAAGGAAGAGATGAAGAAGAAGTACCCTCATTTCTTTGAATAACTATGTAATTGTTTCTATGAAATTGCTTTCTATGAAATATGTTTCCGTTGTACTGTTTATGTTAAGGATGTTCCTTTTCGTAATATAAGATTTATGACGTCATGGTCGATGTTGTTTGCATGTTGTGTTGCATCATTGTGTTGTGGTTATGTTGTTAGGACTGGTTTATGGGATTCTCTTGCAAGTGAATAGGCTCGGTTATAGGGGAAACTTTGCCTAAATTTCTGAAAATTTAGGGAGTTAGTCAAATTTGGAACTATTGGTGTGTGAATTAAGAGCTTAGTCGCTTTGGATGCTGATGGGTGATTTTGACCCTCATTCGAGGACGAATGATCCTAGGAGGGGGAGGATGTAAGGCCTTATAAAATTTATCCTAGAACTCGGGGTTTCATGGTTCCAAGGTAGGCTAATGTGTTTGAGGATATTAGAAATTTTTCGCGGCTCGCAAGCTTGTGTCGTACGGACTTTTTGGGTTGTACAATACGTCGGGGAGTTGAAAGAAAATTTTTGCAAAACATGGCATTTTCGCCGTCAACTATGCAACTGCAAAACCTCTTCGACGAGTGCAAATCGGCCGCAGAATGCAACAGAACTTGAGCCAATTTTTGAAGATCATTATGCGGTCCATTAAGTGACCACATAATCATTTTTCGGGCCACACAATTCGTCGCAGATTCATCATGAATATTTCTAGAGAGATATTTTGCGGCGCATTATGTAACCGCATAACCGTTCTAATCCCTTTTGCTTTCTGTTCCTCTGGCTACTAAGATGTTTCGAGGCCGATTCCTGAAATGTCTCTCTGGATATTGCTCAATGATTAGGGTAAACTTGTATCCCTTAGGAACCGGGCCGCATAACAGCCACAGACATGATCAGGCCTGCCTAGTTTTGGAACCATTTTTGTGGTCCCCTTTGCAGTCCGGCCTGTGACCGCAGATCCAATTTCATAGGCTTAAGTTTGAGAAAATTTCACCCCATCCCATTTTTATATAACGACTTTGGGGGTCATTTGGGCTGGTTTAAACGACTATTTTAGAGAGAGGGGAGTACCTGAGGGAAAGAAAAGGAAGCCCAACCCCTTTGCTTATACATTCTTGCCCAATCTTGAAGATTCAAGGGAATCACTCATTAGGACATCAATTATCCGGGTAAGACCTTGTTCTAAAACCTTCATGTAATTTTTATGGGTTAAAGTGAGTTGTGGAGTTGTAGATGGGCCATGCTTGTGCTATAATGGGGTAGTATGTGGGGTTGTTGAACTATTCCAGATAGATTCTTGTTGAAATTTGTTGAGGGAGGAAAGGATTACCATTTTAGAAGCCTTGTATTCAATTTTGCATGTTCAACGAAATTCCCGAGAGACTTATATCATGCGAACCCTTCTAATTTTGATTCGGTTTTATCATCTTCCTATAGACTGGAATTGTTAGGATTATTTTGACGTTGTAGTAAATTAAGGAAAGCTCAATCGATGCATTTTGGCTAAACTTCTCTCTTAGAATCGAATCCCACGCTGTTCTCGTAAGTTTCAAATATGATGGGCTAAGATTTTATTCCTTATTTTCTGAGTTATTCCTTATAAATTTGACTATTCTGAACAAGCTTGTGTCACAAGTTATGAACTAAAAATGTGTACCAAATGCTCCTATCATATTATGTTCTCCATTGGGATTGTATTCAAACTGACCAAGGTGTCAAAATATTATGATTTCAATTATGTTTCAATTGCAAGTTATTATGCCAAATTTTGGAAAAAAACTCAATGTGCTTGAGACTCTTATTTGCTCCTTTGTATACATAAATTCTTGATTAGAAATGCCCTGTTGTTTATAGTCCATGATGATGCCTGAACGTGAAAGGAGTCAGTACGAAATTTGAAATGCGGCCGACGTGCCGAGAAGGAAATTACCTTTATGGCCATTAGCGCCATTGAAATCGAAAGACGTGTGAAAGATTATGAAATAAGCTATAAATTCTTTGTATAATAGATGTTTTGGGAGTATCGTTTATTTACCGTGGAGGGGTAGGTTGAAATAGCTTAACCACGAAACTACACGTGCCGGTGTAGGAGTGATTGAGGGGTGAAATCCCCGTATTGATGTGATGATATTATTCCCCTTGAATGGAATGAGAATGATGTGTTCAGATTAGTCCCCTAAATTGGGATGAGATGATTCCTAGCGAAAAGTGATGTCGACTCACACGGCGTTGTGGTGAGACGGCTTAGCCGATCAGGCTGAGATCAGACGCCGTGCCCTACACATGGTGGTGTTGTGATTGGATGACTTTGGATGAGATGGCTTAGCCGATCGGCCGGTGGTCGGGCACTATGCTATGAACACGGTGGTATATCGGTACTAAAGATCTCCCAACCTGAAACATTGTTATTTATTTGAAATTTATCTTTCTCTTAACTTGACATTGTTATATTGTTTAAGACTCTCATTGCTTCCATGTTCTTTCTCATTTTATTGTTACTTGTTCTATTGAGATGGTGTCTCTTTAGCCGGGGGCGCTGCATCTTTAATGGATGCAGGTGGTTCCACAGCTGGCGATATCAATCAATGATAGTGGTACACCCTCTCCTCAGCAAACGTTGTGAGCCCCATTTCATTTCAGGGTCTTATATCTTTTGTTCCTTATGTATATTGTTTTGAGGTATAACCGGGGCCTTGTTGCCGGCACCATCATATTACTCTCCTATATCCATTAGAGGCTCTATAGACATAGTGTGGGTTGTATCTCTGGTTTGGAAAAGTCAAACTAAAGATGTGTTATTTGTATTACATGTTTCTACTTCTAAACTATGAATGTGTAAAGTAATATTTTGGGGAATCTTGAATGAAGTTCTAATGGTAACAAAATTGGTGTTGTTCAGGGAATCTTCTCATTGTCTAATTAATGGAATACATATATACATTATTCCTCCAGTATTCACAGGTACTAATCCCGAGGAGTACCTCCATGACTTTATAAATGAAATGCACAAGACTCTTCGAGTTATGCGTGCTACAGAAACGGAAGCAGTGAGATTGGCTTCCTACCACCTGAAAGAGGTGGCATATTCTTGGTTTGAGCTGTGGGAGGAGTCCCGTGAGGAGGGGAGCCCTCCGGCAAGGTGCAATGAGCTTGCCGATGCCTTTATTGATCATTTCTTGCCTACAGACACTAACGCAGCCCGTGCCGCTGAGTTCGAGTGCCTAAAAAAAGGTAGCATGAGTGTGTGGGTGTACTATATGAGATTCGCGCGCCTGTCCAAGTATGCCATTTACATGTTGCCCACTATGGACGCTAGAGTGCGCCGGTTTGTGCAGAGCCTCAACCCCTTTGGTTATTAGTGAAGCCGCTACAGCTGCCTTGAATTCTGATATGAACTATGGGAAGATGGAGGAATTTTCTCAAGCCTTAGAGACCCACAAATTGAAGAATAGAATGGACCGAGAGGTTAGCAATAAGGCCCGATCCGCAGGCAACTTTGTTGGTTCTTCCGGTGGTGGTGGTGGTTGTAGGTTAGCATTCAAGGGAGGGTCATCAGGGCCATCCCAGTCCTTTGCTCAGTCTTCAGTCAGTGCATAGCCATCAGGGCCCAGTCAGAAGCAATGGAATTGTTTCAGGCCCGATCAAGGCAACAGGGGGTCCACCAAGAGGGTCGGCCCGGTGGGAGATTCCAGCAGCACTGGAGGCCCCCATGCCCTAGGTGTGGGACGATGCACTTAGGGGTCTGCAACATGGACTTACCCATATGCTGCGGGTACGGTATGAGGGGTCAACATTCAGAGGGATTACCGTTCGTCCTGTCAGAGTGTGGGCGGGGGTACGGCACAGCCAGCCAGTTCTACAGCTACTACGTCTGTACCACCTCCTCTAGCTCGGGGCACTCCTACACACATAGGGCGTGGTGCAGCTAGGGGTGGTGCACAGAGTTTGGGAGGACCTAGCCGGTTCAATGCTATGAGGGATCGCCAGAGTTTAGAGGCTTCTCCAGATGTAGTCACGGATATATTTACTGTCTAATCTCATGATGTATATGCTCTTATTGATCTCGGTTCCACTTTGTCGTATGTGACTCCTTATGTTGCTATGAAATTCGGGATAGAACCGGAATAGCTCCATTAGTCGTTCTCTGTATCTACTCCAGTTGGTGAGTCTGTTGTGGCCGCGCGGGTTTATAGGGATTGTGTTGTCATAATACATGGTCGGGATACCATGGCCAATTTCATTGAATTGGGAGTGGTTGATTTTGATGTAATAATGGGGATGAACTGGCTTTATTCATGTTTTACCAAGCTTTATTGCCGAACCATAACCGTTAGATTTGAATTTCCAAATGAGTCAGTTATAGAATTGAAAGGGGTGTATTTACCTTTAGGACGGGTGTCAATGAATTCCCGGAGGTCTTTCCTGATGACCTCCCTAGGATTCCACCAGACATGGAGATCGACTTTGGGATTGATGTGATGCCGGGCACGCAACCTGTACCTATTCCACCCTACATATTGGCATTGGCAGAATTGAAGGAACTAAAGGAACAATTGAAAGACTTGATAGAGAAAGGTATTATCCGGCCGAGTGTGTCGCCTTGGGGCACACCGGTTCTCTTTGTAAGGAAGAAAGATGTGCCACTAGGATGTGTGTCGACTATTGGTAGCTCAACAAGGCCATGATCAAGAATGAGTACCCACTTCCAAGGATAAATGACTTATTTGATAAATTATATGGTGCTAAGTATTTCTTCAAGATTGACTTAAGGTCGGGGTATCACCAATTGAAAAATAGGGAGCAGGATATTCCAAAAATAGCCTTCAGGACTCGTTATGGGCACTTCGAATTTTAGGTGATGTCTTTTGGGCTGACGAATGACCCGGCAGTTTTCAAGGATCTATGAATCGGATCAAGCCTTTTCTTGACTCCTTGGTGATAGTGTTCATTGAAGATATTCTTTTATATTCACGAAGTCTAGAGGACCATGCCGATCATCTCATGGTAGTTCTGTAGACTCTGTATCAGTACAAATTGTATGCAAAGTTTTCAAAGTGTGAATTTTTGCTTGAATCTGTCACATTATTTGGTCATGTCGTCTCCAAAGAAGGAATTAAGGTTGATCCTCAGAAGATTGCAGCAGTGAAGAATTGTCTAACGGATATTCGTAGTTTCTTGGGCTTAGCTGGGTTTTACAAGAAGTTTGTGGAGGGGTTCTCTACTCTTGCCTCTCCGTTGACTAAATGGATGTAGAAGGTAGTTAAGTTCCAATGCTCAGATGCTTGTGAAAAGAGCTTCCATGAGTTGAAATCAAAATTGACTACGGCACTAGTGTTGACCTTACCCGAGAGTACATATGGGTTCGTGGTATATTGTGATGCTTCAAGGACCGGACTTGGATGTGTATCGATGCAACATGGAAAGATGATTGCTTATGCTTCAAGGCAACTTAAGAATCATGAGAAGAATTATCCAACACACGACTTAGAGCTTGCGGCGGTAGTTTTTGCATTAAATATTTGGCGTCATTATTTGTATGGGGTCCATGTGAATATATTCACAAACCATAAGAGTCTTCAATATATTTTCAAGCAGAAGGAACTAAATCTAAGGTAGAGAAGGTCGCTTGAGTTACTCAAGGACTACGACTTTGATATTCTACATCATCTGGGGAAGGCTAATGTTGTGGCGGATGCTCTTAGCTGGAAATCCATGGGTAGTTTGGCTCACTTGGAGGCATATCAAAGGCCTTTGGACAAGGAAGTTCATCGGTTGGCTAGTTTGGGAGTTCGTCTTGCGGACTCTAGTGAAGGAGGAGTGATTGTGCAAAATAGAGCTGAATCATATGTTGTGGAAGTCAAGAGAAGCAATGAAAGGATCCGTTGTTGGTACAGTTGAAGCAGGGGATTCATAAACATAAAACCATGGCTTTCTCTCTTGTCACGGATTTGGGAAAGAATCATTGAATGAGACTCACAATTTCAGGTACTCTGTGCACCCAGGCTCTACAAAAATGTACCCATGATCTTAAGGAAATCCACTGGTGGAATGATATGAAGAGTATTATAGCGGACTATGTGGCAAGATGTCCAAATTGTAAGCAAGTGAAGGCCGAACACAGAAGGCCCGGTGGGATGGAACAGAACATAGAAATTCCAATGTGGAAGTGGGAAATGATCAATATGGACTTTATGGCAGGACTACCTCGCACTCCTTGCAAGTTCGACTGAATTTGGGTGATTGTGGATCGACTTACGAAATCAGCAAACTTCTTACTTGTTAAGGCTACTGACATAGCAGAACAGTATGCTCATTTGTATATCAGGGAAATAGTCAGGTTGCGTGGCACTCCAGTTTCTATCATCTCTAATTGGGAGGGGGGGGGGCACAATTCACATCTATTTTTTGGAAGAAAGTTCAGCAAGGTTTGGGTACTCCGGTGAATCTTAGTACAACCTTCCATCCACAGACTGACGGGCAGGCAGTGCAGACTATTCAGACACTCGAGGATAGGTTGCGCGCTTGTGTTCATAACTTCAAGGGTAGTTGCGATGATCATTTGCCACTCATATAATTTGCCTACAACAACAGATATCATGCTAGGATAGAGATGGCACCGTTCGAGGCTCTATATGGAAAGAGATGTAGATTTCCCATTGGGTGGTTCGAGATTGGGAAAGCGGAGTTGATAGGACTAGACCTCATGCATTAGGCTATGGAGAAGGTTAAGATCATTAAGGAATGGTTGAAAACTGCCTAGATTCATTAGAAGTCCTATTCGGATGTACGTCGTAGGGATTTGGAGTTCAAAGAGGCTGATTGGGTATTGTTGAAGGTTTCCCCCATGAAGGGTATAATTGTAAGGCCCCGTAAAATTTCGCCAAGGAACTTGAGGTTTCTTGGTACCGAGGTAGGCTAATGTATTTGAATATTGTAGAAAACGAGCCATGGTACGGACTTTTGGGTTGTACAATGCATTGGGGAGTTGGACGAAAATTGTTGCAGAACATGGCATTTCTACAGTCCATTACGCGACCATAGATTTACTCCGCAGACCGCAGAACTGCTACGGAGTGGAACAGAGAAGGGGCAAATTTTGAAATATTTTTTTCCGGCATCATAATGATTCTGTTCGCCGCATAATGATTATGCTACCGCAAAATTATATCACGAAATGGACCAGACCCAACCCAAAATTTAAAAATTATTTTGTAGCTATTCTGCTAGACGCATAACCATTCTGCTTGCAACATATCTATCCAGCTGACCACATATCTATTCTACTACCTACATAAACGTTCTGCTACCACAGAATTGCACCACATAATTGACTTTGGGGGTAATTTTTGGAAATTTTATTACCCGACCCAAATTTGATTAAAATCCATTGGGCCTTATTTTTGAGAAAAAATTCTTATAATTTTACAGAGTGTGAGTATTTTAGAGAGAGAAAGGAGAAGGCCTAGCCATTCTAATCAAACTTTTCTTGCTCCAATCTTCAAGAATCATGGATGCCACTCACTAGACGATATCTATCCGGGTAGGTCCTTCTCCTAAGCTTTCATGCAAGATGTTATGGGTTTAAGTATGTTGTGGGGTTGGAGATAGGCCATGCATGTGACATTAGGTGGTAGTATGTGGGGATGTTGAACTATTTTGTAGACTTTTGTTGTCAATTTTGCATTTTAGGTGTTTGACAAAATTCCTAAGAGAGCTACACCATAAGGATCCTTCTAATTATTATTCGATTTTTGCTATTTTCCTATAGACTGTTATTCCTAGAAGTGTTGGGACGTTGTAGTAACTTAAGGAAAGCTCAAGCAAGGTATGTTGGCTAAACTTCACTCTTGGAATCGAATTCCATGATGTTCCCGTAAGTTTCAAGTATGGTTGGCCCAAGTTCCTAATTCCCATGTTCCGAGTTGATCCTTATATATTTCACTATTTCAAATAAGCTTGTGTTGAAAGATATATACTAAAAATGTGCACCAAATTCTCCTATCTTCTTATGTTCTCCATCGGGAATGTATCCTAGTGTGACCAATAGGTCGAGATAGTATGATTTCAAATCATATTTAAATTGCAAGTTGTTATGCCCAATTGTGAAAGAAAACTCAATGTGCCTAAGACCCCTATTGTTCATATTTATGCTTAAGGCCTTGATTCCAAATGCTCTTATTGATGATGATGATCTATAAATATGCTTGAAAGTGAACTAAATGAGAGTGAGCTATAAAATGTGGCCATGGTTGTTGTAACTAGTGCATTTGATTTGAAGTCGTGTTTAAATCGTAAATCATCATGCTCTTCTTTATAAATATTTCCAATATGATTTGAGTTCTTACATAATCATGAGTTGAAATTGTTTATTTCCTTTTGGGAAGAAGTATTTCAAAACGATACGACGTATTACTCGTTAATGATTTTTAACTTGTGTTGAAATTACAAGTCATTGTGCTCCACACCTTGGAAAGGAATCTATTATCTTTAAATCCCTCACTAATGATGAACTTAATGTTATGATTTCTGAAATATTATGTATGTTGATGTTTGTGATGATGATCATGGAAAGTCAAAAAATGAAAGTGTGGAATATGAAATACGGCGAACGTGCCATGAATGAAGAATTATATGTATGGTCAAGAGAGCCAATCTAATAATGATGTTGTGAGTGTCTAGAACTACTAATGAGGCTATATATGGTGTGGAAGGTTACGAGGTGAATGTATTAGTATTTCTGTTTCCTTTGTGTGCCAAGCGAAAAAATATTTTTGGGAGTATAGTTAGTCACCGAGTAGGGGTAGGTTGAAATAACCTAACCCCAAAACTACACGTGCCGGTGTAGGAGCGGATTATGATTATTCCCCTTATTTGGTATCAGATTGATTTGATGAGGATATTCCCCTTAATTGGAATGAGATGATAACTAGCAAAGGGTGATGTCAATCCACACAGCATTGTGGTGAGACGACCTAGCCTATCGGGTCGAGATCGGACGCCATGCTGACACATGGTGATGATTGTGATTGTGATTACACCTCCACCCGCATAGGCCTCTTTGTGTAGAGATTGTGATTCTGATTACACTTCCACCCGCATACATTGGGGTGAGGCGGCGAGGACGCTTTGTGCAGAGATTATGATTGTAATTCTGACGGTAATTGGATGTCGTTGGGTGAGACAGCCAAGTTGATCGGGCCTTGATCGGACTCCGTGCTAAAATCACGGTGGTATATTGTCATGCCCTGACCTCGAGGAGCGCGACCGGCACGTGTAGTTTCGGGGTTAGGTTGTTCCGACCTACCCTTCCTCGGTGGCTAATCGATACTCCCAAAGCATTTGTTATTAAAAGTATTTGCCACTAAATTCATATTCTTTTACATGTCATTCATTTTATTGACATCATTGGTTATAACGCAAATCATTCTTGGCACATTGGCCGTACTTCATAACTCAGCTCATATTCCATTTTCAATCGTTATCATGAATAATCAACAACAAGGCCTCTCAACATTAAGACTTTAATCACATACTTGAGCAAATTAGGGTCTTAGGCACATATGACTTCTTATACAATTGACATGGTAGCTTTCATAAGAATTCATGCTTTCAAATCATAACATAATAACACGCAGCCCATACTTAAACCACATCCTCAAACATTAACTTAACATAAAAAGAATCTTTGGATATAGTGAACGCATAATTATTTCAACACAAGGCTTATTTGATAAAATTTCAATTTACGAAGGGCTTCACGAGACTTATAAAGATAATGCGGTGTTCAATTCTAAGAGAAGAGTTTAACCAACATACCTTGCCTCGAGCCTTTTTAAATTACTACAATATTCCGGAATTCATAGCTTCTTTGATCTATTTGGAAATATAGCAAAATTGAACACAAATTAGGAGAGAGTTTATGGTTTCAGCTCATTTGGGCATTTCATCAAACACTAGGTAGGTATTATGATTTCAAGGTCCTCCCATGGTGGATTCCTCCATCCCACTACCTAAAGTCTACCCAATTTAGCTCAACATTCTTCCCCCAACCCTTGATAGACATGCATGTAAATATAAACAACTCCCACACTCACGAATTGCCTTACTAATTACCTATTTTCAGTTAAATTTCAAAATTGAGGGTTAGGGTGTAAAGTTTTACCTCTAGGATGAAGACCTAGTGTGTTTTACTTGTTAATCTTCAAATATTTGAGTAGGAATTGAGGAACGATTGGTTAAGGAACTCTCTCCCTCTCTAGAGGACATTCTCACTCTCAAAATTTTAGGTTCTTACATAAGAAATAGTCCATAGAGTCTATATAATAAAATGGGGTCGGGTTATAAAAACCAAAAAGATGAAGCTCGGAAATAGAATCTCCGGTCGCATATGCCACCGCATTATGCTTCTACGGTCCGTGAAATGGCCCCTGGAACTGGGCACTCCTGCCCCACTCTGCGGCCATTATGTGGTCTGCATACCTATTCTTCGGTCGCATAATGCGCCTTAGAACCTACCTCTGGAGAGGTCTTCATGCTGGTTCCGCGGTCGATGTGCGGCACGCGAAATGGATTTGCGTTCGCATAATTGACAGCACAATATCATCCAAACTTGCCCAGTTTCATGCTTCACTCTGTGGCCATTCTGCGGCCTGCAGAGTGATTATACGGCCGCATAGCGGGCTACAAAAATATCTTCTTCTGCCAATACTTTTTATTTACTCCCCAGTGCACTGTTCAACCCAAAAAGTATGTACCATGTACATTCGTCAAAAGATAAGCCTACTTTCGCACCACGAAACCGCGAGTCTTAGGTAAAATGTTACGGGGCCTTGCATCCTCCCCCACTTAATATCATTCGTCCTCGAATGAGGGTCAAAGTCCACTATTAGTGCACAATGTGACTCAGTTGCTACAACACACACCAGCAGTTCTAATTTTTGACTAACTCCCTAAATTTCCAAAATTTATGCTAGAGTCTCCCCTGTAATTGGGCCTATCCACTTGCTGGAGAATCCCAAAACCATTCCCAACAACATATATAGGAACCAACGATGCAACATAACATTAAAACAATGCGAACCGTGGCCTCACGAGCAGTATACCACCAAAAAGGAACACCTCTAACATCAACGGTATAAATGGTACATAATACGTATAAGGTAAATCTTACAATTTTCATAGAAAACAACTTTATAAATACATGGCTACTCAAAAAAATTAAGGATACTTCTTCTTCATTTCTTCCTCGGCCTCCTAGGTGGCCTCTTCAACCTGCTGGTTTCGCAATAACACTTTTACGGAGGCAATCTCTTTGTTCCTCAACTTTCGGACTTGCCTATCAAGGATGGCAACAAGAATTTCTTCATAAGCCAATTCTTCATTAACCTCAATGGTGTCAGCCGGAATAATAAGCAACAGATCTTCAACCAGCTTCTTCAACATGGATATGTGGAACACTAGGTGCACTAAAGACATCTCTGTAGGTAGCTCTAGTCTGTAAGCTACCTGACCAATCCTCTGAATGATTCTGTACGGTCCGACATGCCTCAGACTCAACTTCCCTTTCTTACCAAATCGCATTACACCCTTCATAAGGAAAACCTTCAAGAACACCCAATCATCTTCTTTGAACTCCAAATCCCTACGACGCACATCCGAATAGGACTTTTGATGACTCTGAGCAGTTTTCAACTGCTCCTTAATGATCTTAACTTTTTTCCATAGCCTGATGCACGAGGTCTGGTCCAATCAACTCTGCTTCCCCAATCTCGAACCACCCAATGGGAGATCTATATCTCCTACCATATAAAGTCTTGAACAGTGCCATTTGAGTGTTGGCATGATAACTGTTGTTGTAGGCAAATTCTATTAGCGAAAAATGATCATCCCAGCTACCTTTGAACTCAAGAACACAAGCACGCAACATATCCTCAAGCGTCTTAATAGTCCGCTTTGCCTGCCTGTCGGTCTGTGGATGGAAGGTTTTATTAAGTTTCACCTGAATACCCAAACCTTGCTGAAATGTCTTCCAAAAATTAGCCGTGAATTATGCCCCTCGATCTGAGATAATACAAACTGGAGTGCCATATAACCTGACTATTTCCTTGATATACAACTGAGCATATTGTTCCGCTGTGTCGGTAGATTTAACTGGCAAGAAGTGTGATGACTTTCGGAGTTGATCCATAATCACCCAAATCGAGTCGAACATGCGAGGAGTGCGAGATAGTCCTATCACAAAGTCCATCTAATTATTTCCCACTTCCACATTGGAATTTCTATGTCTTGTGCCAGCCTACTCGGCCTTTGGTGTTCGGCCTTTACTTGCTGACAGTTTGGACATCTTGCTACAAAGTCTGCTATGTTCCTCTTCATATCGTTCCACCAATAGACTTCCCTAAGATCATGATAAATCTTTTTAGAGCTCTGGTGCACGGAATACCTAGACGTGTGAGCCTTGGACATGATTCTTTCTCGGAGATCATCCACATTTGGAACATATAGTCACCCTTGGTACCTTAGTGTACTATCATCCACGCCAAGAGAAAAGGCCATGGTATTATGTTTTTGAATCCACACCTTCAATTGTACCAACAATGGATCGTTGAATTGCTTCTCCTTGACTTCTACCACAAGCGACGATTCAGCCCTATTTTGCACAATCACCCCTCCTTCACTAGAGTCTGCAAGAAGAACTCTCAAACTAGCCAACCGCTGAACTTCCTTGGCCAACAGCCTTTGATATGCGTCCAAGTGAGCCAGACTGCCCATAGATTTCCGTCTAAGAGCATCCGCTACAACTTTAGTCTTCCCCGGATGATACAAATGTCGATGTCATAATCCTTGAGTAACTCAAGCCATCTTCTCTGCCTCAGATTCAATTCCTTGTATTTGAAAATATTTTGAAGGCTCTTATGGTCTATGAATATATACACATTGACCCCATACAAATAATGACGCCAAATCTTCAATGCAAATACCACCGCCACAATATCTAAGTCATGTGTTAGATAGTTCTTTTCATGATTCTTGAGGCGCCTAGAAGCATACACTATCAACTTTCCATGTTGCATTAATACACACCCAAATCCGATCCTTGAAGCATCGCAATATACCACAAATCCATCCATACCCTCTGGTATAGTAAACACCGATGTCGTACTTAATCTTGACCACCTTCTGCATCAATTTAGTCAACGGAGAAGCAACAGTAGAGAACCCCTCCACAAGTTTTCTGTAATATCCAGCTAAGCCCAAGAAACTGTGAATCTCTATTGGAGTAGTTGGTCTAGGCCAATTCTTCACGGATGAATTGGGATCAACCTCAATTCCTTCTCTAGAGACAACATGACCCAAGAACGTAACAGATTCGAGCCAAAATTCATATTTCAAAAACTTCGCATATAACTAGTGCTAATACAGGACCTGCAAAACTGCCCTGAGATGATTGGCATGGTCCTCTCAACTTAGCGAATAAACAAGAATATCGTCAATAAACATTATCACGAAGGAGTCGAGGAAAGGTTTGAAGATCCGATTCATAAGATCCACGAAAGCTGCGGGGGCATTTGTCAGCCCGAAAAATATTACTAGAAATTCAAAGTGCCTATACCGGGTCCTGAAAGCTGTTTTCAGAATATCCCGCTCCTTGATCTTCAATTGGTGATAACCAGATCTTAAATTGATCTTGTAGAAGCACTTAGCACCCTGTAATTGATCAAACAAGTCCTCTATCCTTGGTATTGAGTACTTTTTTTTATTATTATAACCTTGTTGAGCTGCCGATAGTCAATAAACATTCTTAGCGACACATCCTTCTTTCTTACGAATAGAACTGGTGCACCCCAAGGCGACATACTCGGCCGGACGAAACCCTTCTCTAACAAATTTTGCAATTGTTCTTTTAGCTCTTTCAATTCTGCTGGTGCCATTATGTAGGGTGGAATAGATATAGGATGCGTGCCTGGCATCACATCAATCCAAAAATCAATCTCCCTGTCTGGCGGGATCCTAGGGAGTTCATCCGGAAAGACCTCTAGAAATTCATTCACGACAATCACAGACTTAAGTGTAGGTGCCTCAGCGTCGGTGTCCGTAACCCGGACCAAATGGTAGATACACCCCTTACTAATCATCTTTGTGGCTTTAAGTTAAGAAGTAAACCTACCTTTCGGGACCACATTATCCCCCCTCAATTCAATCACTGCCTCGTTGGAAATTCAAACCTAACGGTTCTGGTGCGACTATCAAGGTTAGCGAAACATGAATAAAGCCAATCCATCCCCATTATTACATCAAAATCAACAATCCATTCAATGAGATCTGCCCTGCTGTCTCGACCATGCACCGTGACAACACAATCCCTATAAACCCGCGCAGCCACAATAAACTCACCAACCGAAGTAGATACAGAGAACGGCTCATGGAGCGGTTCCGGTTCTATCCCAAATTCCATAGCAACATAGAGAGTGACATAGGACAAGGTGGAACCAAGATCAATAAGAGCATACACATCATGAGATTGGGCAGTCAATATACCTATGACAACATCTGGAAAAGCTTCTAAACTGTGGCGAACCCTTAGAGCATAGAAACAGCTAGGTCCTCCCGAACTTTTTGCACCACCCCTAGTTGCACCACACCCTGGGGGTGCTGGGACCCCTCGAGCCGGAGGAGGTGCTACAAATGTAGTAGTTACAGAACTGCTGGCTGTGTTGTACCTCCACCCATGCTCTGGTGAGACGAACGGCAATCCCTCTGAATGTGAACCCTCATACCACACCCGTAGCATATGGGCTGCTCCATGTAGTAGGTCCCAAAGTGCATCTTCCCACACCTAGGTCATGGGGGCCTCCTCTGCTCCTGAACCCTCCTACCAGACTAACCCTGCTGGTAGGATCCCCAGTTGCCCTGGCTGGGCACAAAATGGTTCCTCTGCCGCTAATTGGGCCCCGATGGTGGTGCATTGACTAAAGAGTGACCAAAAGACTGGGACGGTCCTGATGACCCTTCCCTGAAAGCTGTCCTACCACCACCACCACCACTAGAAGTACCGTTGAAGTTGCCCGCTTACCGGGCCCTGTTGCTACTCTCTCGCTCCATTCTATTCTTTAGTTTGCGGGTCTTTTTGGCTTGAGCAAATCCGTAGTTCATATCGAATTCAAGGCAGCTGTAGCGCCCTCATTAATAACCATGGGGTTAAGGCCCTGTACAAACCGGTCCACTCTAGCCTCAATAGTAGGCCACATGTTGATGGCATATTTGGATAGGTGCACGAATCTCATATCACTGTGCGAGTTGTTTATTTCAAGAATCGGTTAGACCACCCAGCTGTACCCTTTTCCTTTATAACTAGGAACGAGAGGTAAATGATCTCGTGAATTACTTCTTCAGTCTCCAACCTAAATGGGAAGAGAGGTTGCTTCTCAACTACTGAAAACCCCTTTTTGTTTTGAAAGAAGTAGGCCTAACCTAACTATGACTAAGGTAAGGAGCTATTCATAGGGAATACGTGTAATAGCCCCGCGGGGAACCCCCGCCCAGAGGCGAGAATCTTGCTTTGTCTCGGGATCGACTCAATCAATGAGAACCAAGCAAAATGCTTCTGGCATGCAACCATGCCTGTCTGTTGGAGCGAATTGGATGATCTGGTCGAGGGCTGCCCCCTCTTCCCAATCTATCCCTCTGGGGATGCGAAGAATATTTGAAATGACTTTTGAACCATCTTCGGATCGCAGCGGTTCTTCCAATGTCAACTTAGTTGCAAAGCATATGCCAGGGTGCAACAACCTTTTGTGATACTTCAAACGGAGTGGTCCGTATGTATCTTTTGCATGATGGTTCGGGGAGGAACTCATATCATACTCCCACACACTCATGCTACCTTGTTTCAGGTTCTCAAACTCGGTGGCACGGGCAGCCTTACTCACAGCAGGCAAGAAATGATCAGTAAGAGCATTGACAAACTCACTCCATCTCGCCGGAGGGCTTCCATCCTCACGGGAGTCCTCCCACATTTCAAACCAAGAATAGGCCACCACTTTCAGGCTGTAGGAGGCCAACTCTGATCCCTCTGTCTCAGTAGCACGCATAACTCGGAGGTTCTTGTACATCTCGTCAATAAAATATTGGGGTTCCTCCTCAGGTTCGGTACCTGTGAACACTGGAGGGTCCAACTGGAGAAATCTATTCACCCTGGAGCTAGTGGAATCCCCTGGCTGACTAGAAGAAGTGGGTACAGCATCTGATCTCTGGGCCTGGGAAGCCACTAGTTGAGCCAACATCTGTATGGCTCCCTTAAGATCCCCATCAGATACACCGGGACCGGAATATGGGGCTGAAGGTGCAACTGGAATATCAGCTGGAGGAATTGTTGCACCCTCAGTAGGTGCATGAACTTGTGCTGTCCAACCAGGTGTAGTGGAATCAGGCAGTGTAGTAGTCGGGGTAATATTCTCACCCCTCAGGTGTTCACCCGCATCATCAACTAAAGGGTCAACTGCCACTCCTGGGTTGGCATTGGCTCCTTGGCCAGTTATTGTTTTTTTCCTAGGCACCATATACTGAAAATTAGAGTAATGCAGAGTTAAAGGAGGAACAATCTTACAATCAGCTTTCTCACACGATCTAGATCATCAAAGAAGGGTATAAATCTTAAATGCCCAAGTAGCCTCCTATATATAGATATGGTCGACAACACAACAATAAGAACAACTCTACTAGATATGGCTTCGAGATATCCTATGGCGCTTTAAAACCTTAGGCTCTGATACCAAGTTCGTCATGCCCCGGCCTCGGGGAGCGTGACCGGCGCTCAACAGAGTTACCCTCGTCGAGCAAGCGTGCACATTGCTGTCTACCCAACTCGCCCACAAATAAAGAGAGGAATATATTTCATTAATTAGTCAGTAAGAAGTCGTGTGAACAATACTAGTTCATTTCCATTAGTTATGTCATTAACAAGTCCTCAAAACAGTATGTTGTACAATCATAGTTAAAGTGGGACAGATGATACAATTACAACATTTTTAGTTCTAAATTTTCCAAAACAGACACAACCCACACTATGTCTACAGAGCCTCTAATAGGATCAAAAGAGTACTATGAGAATGCCGGCAACAAGGCCCCGACTGTACCTCAAAATACTATGTACAACAGACGGAAGATACAGGACCTCGAAATGAAGTGGGCTCACTAAATCAGTTAAGGAGAGGGTCTGCTACTATCACTGATCAATGCCACCTGCTATGGAACCACCTGCATCAGTTAAAGATGCAGCGTCCCCGGTAAAAGGGACGTTAGCACATATGGAATAGTACTAGTATGTAAAACTAAACACCCTCTCAATAGACCGAGAAACAGTAAACGAAGAATAAAACATGATATCAATAAAGGACTAAAATGATACCAAAGTGTCACATTAGGAGAAGCGTATGTTTAAAGCAGGTTTCGGTAATTTAAGTTGGGAGATCTCTAGCACCAATATACCACCGTGTTTTAGCACGGAGTCCGATCTCAGCCCAACCGGCTAATCCGTCTCATCCCGAGACATTCACTCACAATACCACCATGTGCGCGGCATGGCGTGCGGTCTCAGCCCGATCAGCTAAGCCGTCTCACTATAATGCCGTATGGGTCGACATTACATCACATCTAGCTAGCAATAATCTCATCCCATTAAAGGGGGAAAATCTTAAGACACCAATCGCATCCCATATAAGGGGAAAAAGTCTCATCACATTAACACGGGGATTTACCTCTCAACCACTCTACACCGGCACGTGTAGTTTCGGGGTTAGGTTGTTCCGACCTACCCTTCCTCGGTGGATAATCGATACTATCAAAGAATTTGTTAACAAATGTTTATACCATTCAATTCATATTCTTTTACATGTCATTCATTTAATTGACATCAATGGCCATAACGTAATATCATTCTTTGCACATTGGTCGTACTTCATAACTCAGCTCATTATTCCATTTTCAACTGTTATCATAAATAATCAACAACAAGGCCTTTTAACATTAAGACTTTAATCACATACTTGAGCAAATTAGGGTTTTAGCCACATATGACTTCTTACACATTTGACATGGTAGCTTTCATAAGAATTCACGCTTTCAAATCATAACATAGTAACACACAACCATACTTTAACCACATACTCAAACATTAACTTAATATAACAAGGAACTTTGGATATAGTGAACACATAAGTATTTCCACACAAGGCTTATTTGACAAAAATTCAATTTATGAAGGGCTTCACGAGACTTATAAAGACAATGCGGGGTTTAATTCTAAGAGAAGCGTTTAGCCAACATACCTTACCTCGAGCCTTTTTAAATTACTACAGTGTTCCTGAATTCAAATCTTCTTCGATCTATTTGAAAATATAGTAAAATTTGAACACAAATTAGGAGAGAGTTTATGGTTCTGGCTCATTTGGGCATTTCATCAAACACTAGGTGGGTAGTATAATTTCAAGGTCCTCCCATGGTGGATTCTTTCACCCCACTACCCAAAGTCTACCTAATTTAACTCAACATTCTTCCCCCAACCCTTGATAGTACATGCATGTAAAAATAAACAACTCCCACACCAAAGAATTGCCGTACTAATTACCTGTTTTTAGTTAAATTTAGAAATTGAGGGTTAGGGTGTAGAATTTTACCTCTACGATGAAGTCCTAGTGTGTTTTTCTTGTTAACCTTCAAAGATTTGAGTGGGAATTGAGGAACAATTGGTTGAGGAACTCTCTCTCTCTAGATAGAAAAACCAAAAAAATAAAGCTCCGAAACAGAATTTGCGGTTGCATATGCGACCACATAATGCTTCTGCGGTCCGCGAAATGTCCCCCATAACAGGGCACTCCTGCCCCACTCTGCGGCCTTTATGCGATCCACATACCCGTTCTGCGGTCGAATAATACGTTGCAGAACCTCCCACCGAAAAAAATCCTCATGCTGGTTCCTCGCTCGATGTGCGGCCCGCGAAATGGTTTTGCGACCGCATAATTGACCACACAATACCATCCAAACTTGCCCAGTTTCCTGCTTCACTCTGTGGCCATTCTGTGGCCGCATAGTGGACCGCAAAAATGTCTTCTTCTATCAAAAGTTTTCTTTACTCCACAGCGCAATGTTCAACTCAAAAAATTTGTACCACATACATTCATCAACACATAAGCCTACTTTGGCACCACGACACCCCTGGTCTTATGTGAAATTTTACGGAGCCTTACATATATTCGTACTAATGATCTCCCAACAAAAAATAATATTATTTCTTACTTTGAAAACTTTTCTATTATAACTTGAAGTTTGGATATCATTGATTGTTAATTGTTGCTTCCACGGTTTTCCCCTTCTTATATTGGCATTCTATATATAAAGAGCATATTTAGCTTCACACACTAATGCCATTCCACATGTATTAACGTCCTTTTTGTTGGGGGCGCAACATCTTCAATGGATGAAGATGGTTCGTCGGGGGGCAGCTTTGACCCTCGTTAGTAGTTACTCTCTATTCAACAGATTTTGTTGAGCCCTACTCTGTTTTAAGCCTTATGTCACTTGGCATTGTACTTGGTGTTTCGAGGTATAGTCTGGTCCATGTCGCCAGCACTTTCGTATTATTCTTTTTTTGTACATAGAGGCTCCGTAGACATAGTGTAGTTTGTATAGTAGTATTGGAAGAGTCAAACAAGGTATGTTGTAATTTTATCACATGATCCATTTCAAATTATGAATGTGTACTATATTTTCGGAATTATGAATGAAGCAACTAATGGTAATGGAATTGGTGTTGTTCATGAAATCCTCCCGATGGTTAATTAACTAAATATATATTCTCTTTATTCATAGGTGAGTTTGGGTAGGAGGCATTATACAGGCTTGCATGATTGGGGTGTCTCAATTGAGCATCGGTCGCACTCCCCGAGGTCGGGGCATGACAATAATGCGGCTTGGTAAGAAAGGAGAATTTAGTCCGAGGAAGAGATGGAGAAGATGTACCCTCATTTGTTTGAATAACTATGTAATTGTTTCTATGAAATTGCTTTCTATGAATTATGTTTCCCTTGTACAATTTATGTTAAGGATGTTCCTTTTTGTAATATAATATTTACTATGTCATGGTCGATGTTGTTTTCATGTTGTGTTATGTTGTTATGTTGTGGTTATGTTGTTAGTACTGGTTGATACGCTCAAATTACACCTTAATAGACAGTGTAAGCGGTCGGTGTCAAATATAATAACCCAACAAGGTTGGGGTCGAATCCCACAGGGAATAGGTGTGAAACTTTTACTTAATTAGTTTAGTACTCAACGAAGTCGTAATTCTATCAAGTAATCGTAACCGAAAGATGTATTGAACATAATTTTAAAAGAAGATTGATTGCAATATTATGAATGTAAATAATATGATTTAAAGAAACCAAGGTTGTGTTCCCCTTAATGTAGTATAATGCTATTGATATTAATATTATATATTTCCATCGGAAGACTTTCTTGATATGCAATTGATGCCTAATTTACTACCCAATATTTTCCAATAGTTGGATAATATGTTCTCTTTATGATTTTCCCAAATACAAAAGAGTTGTGATTAAGAACAATCAATTAATGCCAAATTAAAACCCACTTATTCCTAAACGATTTTATTAAACAAGGTTTAAAGCCTTGAGTCTTTGTTATTTACTTCTACCAAATTCTACCTCACTTTCCCAAGCAAAGATAGAATTAAATGGTGTTTGTTAATGTTTGCAACCACTAACAATTGTTTGAAGAATAAGAAGTAAATAAATATCAATCATCCGTTGAAACTATATTCAATATCAAAATCCCAATAACATCATACCCATCTAGGGTTCACAACCTTAGCGTTTGGAATTAGTTACTCATGCTAAAAACTGAATGTGAAAGAACAGTAATTGTCATAATCTTACAAAGTATAAGGTAATTGATCCAAAAAGCTTCCAAGAATTCAAAAAAGTTTAAGCCTTGTACTTGTTGCTCTCAAATCTGACAAGATACCCCTCACAAAACCCTATTAAACGTATTTATAGAGGGCCAAAAACCGAGGCGAAGTTCGGACTAATTTGCCCCTGATGTTAATAATGCAGACCGCATTTCTGTCGCAAAACAGAAATATGGTCCGCAAATCTTCTTCATCCGTCGTATATCTAACCCAAGGATTTTGCCTTCATCGCATTCTGGAATTGCGGTTCGCATTGAAGAAATGCGAACCCCTTCACCATCGCAAATCCAACACTCTGTAAACTGCATACTTGATTTGCGGTGCGCATATCGATTATGCGATCGCGAAATGCGATCGCATTCTTTACCCTGAATTTCACCCAACACTCAGCTTGCGTCTGCAATTCCCCAGTGCATGTTTGCGGTTCGCATTCTAGTTATGCGGTCGCATATGCGACCGCATTCTTAACATGAAGAAGTGCCCAGAGTTCTATCCCTGTTTGCGATTTGATTGTGAAATATGCGGTTCGCATGTGCTGTTTGCGACCACATATTCACATCTGCGATGTTGTTCAATGCTTTTCTTGTCTTCAATTGGCTTTTGGAGCTCTTTTCCGTGCTTTTATATCCTTACACTTGATGTACTGCAAATACACTAAAATTACATAAGTATCGATGGAATTTGCACGTAAAACAAGTTAAAATCTAAGCAAGTAGTATTAAAATGTGCTGAAATTCCCCGGCACATCACTGGTTTCTAGGATTCTCTGATAGGTGGATAGGCCCTGTAATAGGGAAACTCTGCCGAAATTTCTGGAAATTTGGGGAGTTAGTCAAATTTGAATTTGCTGGTGTGTGAATTAGGAGCTGAGTCGGTTTGGATGCCGATGTTGGATTTTGACCCTCATTTGAGGACGAATGATCCTAAGCGGGGGGGGGGGGG
>MCJB01050819.1:0-61586 GCA_002018475.1 Nicotiana obtusifolia | reverse complement strand
GGGGGGGGGGGGGGGGGGGGGATGGGCGGATGTTAGTCCCCATGAAATTTCACCTAGAACCAGGGGTTTCGTGGGGCCGAGGTAGGCTAATGTATTTGAAGATTGTAGAAATTCTTCGCGGCTCGAAAGCTCAGCGTCGTACGGACTTTTTGGGTTGTACAGTACATCGAGTAGTTGAAAGAAAAAATTTGCAGAACATGGCCTTTTTGCGGTCCACTATGCGACCGCAGAACCTCTTTGCGAACTGCAGATCAGTCACATAATGCAATAGAACTTGAGCCAATTTTTGAAGATCATTATGCGGTCCATTATGCGTCCACATAATCATTTCGCGGGCAACACAATTCGTCGCAGATTCAGCATGAAGATTTTCTGAGGGAGATTTTGCAGCGCGTTATGCGACTGTATAACCACGTTCTGTGGGATGCATATAGGTTGCTGACTTGACCAAACCTACCTAATTTTTGGACCATTCACTTTGCGGTCCGGACAGCGACCGCAAAAATTGTTTCGTAGGCTTAAGTTTGGGAAAATTGCAGGCGATCTCATTTTTATAAAATGACTTTTGGGGTCATTTGGGCAGGTTTAAAAGGCTGTTTTAGAGAGAGGGGAGTATCTTAGAGAGAGGGAGAAGGAAGCCCCAACCCTTTGCTCATCAATTCTTGTCCATTCTTGAAGATTCAAGGGAATCACTCACTAGGCCATCAACTATCTAGGTAAAACCATGTTTTAAACTCTTCATGCAATTTTTATGGGTTAAAATAAGTTGTGGAGTTGGAGATGGGCCATAAATATGCCATTAGGGGGTAGTCTGTGGGGTTGTTGAACTATCCTGGGTAGATTCTTGTTGAAATTGGTTGAGGGAGGAAAGGATTACCATTGTAGAAGCCTTGTATTAAATTTTTCATGATAGGTGTTCGACGAAATTCCCAAGAGACTTATATCATGAGGGTCCTTCTTATTTTTATTTCGTTTTATTGTCTTTCTATGGATTGAAATTACTAGGAGTATTTGGACGTTGTAGTAAATTAAGAAAAGCTGGAGCGAGGTATGTTGGCTAAACATCCTTCTTAGAATCGAATCCCACTATGTTCTTGTAAGTTTCAAGTATGATGGGCAAAGCTTTTATTCCTTATGTTCCGAGTTATTCCTTATAAATTTGACAATTCCGAACAATCTTCTGTCGAAAGTTATGAACTAAAAATGTGTGCCAAATGCTCCTATGATATTATGTTCTCCTTCGGGATTGTATTCAAACGTGACCAATGTGTCAAAATATTATGATCTCAATCATGTTTCAATTGCAAGTTATTATGACAAATTGTGGAAGAAAACTCAATGTGCTTAAGACTGTTATTTGCTCCTATGTATACTTAAAGTATTGATTGGAAATGCCTTGTTTTTGATAATCCATGATGATGCTTGAAAGTGAAAGGAGTGAGTACGAAAAAAGAAATACGGCTGATGTGCCAAGAACAAAATTACCTTTATGGCAATTAGTGCGAATGAACTGGAATGATGTATGAAATATTAAGAAATGAGCTGTATATTCTTTGTATAATGAATGTATTGGGAGTATCGTTTAATCCCTAAGGAGGGGTAGGATGAAATAACCTATCTTCGAAACTACATGTGCCGGTGTAGGAGTGATTGAGGGGTAAAATCCTCGTATTGATGTGATGAAATTATTCCCCTTAAATGGGATGAGAATGTGTGTTGAGATTATTTCCCTTAATTAGGATGAGATGATTCCTAACGAAAAGTGATTGCGACCCATACGGTATTGTGGGGAGACGGCTTAGCCGATGGGGATGAGATCACACGCCATGTCGCGCACATGGTGGTGTTGTGATTAGATGAATTTGGGTGAGTGGCTTAGCCGATCGGGCTGTGATCGGACTCCGTGCTATAGATACGATGGTATATGATTACTAAAGATCTCCCAACCTGAAACAATGTTATTTACTTGAAATGTTTCTTTCTCTTAACTTGACATTGTTATATTGTTTGAGGCTCTCATTGATTCCATGTTCTTTCTCATTGTATTGTTACTCGTTCTATTGAAAAGGTGTTTAGTCTTACATACTAGTACTATTTCATATGTACTAACGTCCCTTTAGCCATGGGCATTGCATCTCTAATGGATGTATGTGGTTCCACAGCAGGCGAAATCGATCAGTTATAGCGGTACACCCTCTCCTCAACTAACTTGGTGAGCGCCGCTTTATTTCGGGGTCCTGTGTCCTTTGTTCCTTATGTATAGTGTTTTGAGGTAGAGCCGAGCCCTTGTTGCCGGCACCATCATATTACTCTGTTGTATCCATTAGAGGCTTTTTAGACATAGTGTGGGTTGTATCTTTGTTTTGGAAAAGTCAAACTAAAGATGTTTTATTTGTATCACATGTTTCCACTTCTAATCTATGAATGTGTAACGTAATATTTTGGGGAATCTTAAGTGAAGTTCCAATGGTAATGAAATTGGTGTTGTTCAGGGAATCTTCTCATTGTCTAATTAATGGAAAACATCATCACTTTATTCGTGGGTAAGGTCGGGTAGAAAGCATCTAGTAGGCTCGCTTGACAGGGGTATCGCGGTGGGGCGCTAATCGCGCTCCCCATGACAAACTTTATTGCAGAGCTTATGGTTTTGAAGTGTCCTAGGATATCTCGGAGACGTGTCTAGTATAGTCGTTCTTATTGGGATGTTGTCGACCACATCTAAAATTAGGAGGCTACATGGTCATTTAGGAAAGTTACCCTTCTTTGACATTCTACATCGCGCGATAGAGCTGAATGTAAGATTGTTCCTCCTTTAACTCATGCATTGCTTTAATTTTCAGTATATGGCGCCTAGGGAGAAAGAAAGAATTGGCCAAGGAGCTAATGCCACCCCAGGAGTGGCAGTTTATTCTACACTTGATGATGCAGGTGAGCACCCGAGGGGTGAGGACATACCCCCAACCGCAATACCGCCTAATCCTACTATTCATGCTCGGAGTGCACCAATTCCTACACATACTGAGGTGCAGCGATTCCTCCAGTTGATACTCTAGTCCCACCTCTGGCCTCAATTCCTAGTCCTAGTGTTTCGGATGGGGACCTTAGGGGAGCGGTACAGATGTTGGCTCAGATAGTGGCTTCCCAGGCCCAGAGATTGAGTATTTCACCTGTTTCTTCTAGCCAACAAGGGGATTCTGCTAGTTCTAGGGTGAACAGGTTTTTTCAGTTGGATCCTCTAGTGTTCATAGATACTAATCCCAAGGAGGACCCCCAGGACTTTATTGATGAAATCCAGAAGACTCTCCGAGTTATGCGTGCTATTGAGACGGAAGCAGTTGAGTTGGCTTCTTACCGCCTGAAAGAGGTGGCATAATCTTGGTTTGAGCTGTGGGAGGAGTCATGTGAGGAGGGGAGCCCTCCAGCAAGGTGGAATGAGATTGCTGATGCTTTCATTGATCATTTCTTGCCTACCGAAACTAAGGCAACCCATGCCGCTGAGTTTGAGAGCCTAAAACAAGATTGCGTGAGTGTTTGGGACTACCATATGAGATTCGCGCGCCTGTCCAAATATGCCATTCACATGTTGCCCGGTATGGAGGCTAGAGTGCGCTGGTTTGTGTAAGGCCTCTGCCCTTTGGTTATTAATGAGGTTGCTACAGCTGCCTTGAGTTCTAATATGAACTATAGGAAGATGGTGGCATTTTCTCAATCCATAGAGACTCACAAATTGTAGAATAGAATGGAGAAAGAGGGTAGCAACAAGGCCCGGTCTGCGAGAAACTTCGGTGGTTCTTCCGGTGATTGTGGTGGTGGTAGGTCAGCATTCAAGGGAGGGTCATCAGTGCCATCCCGGTCCTTTGCTCAATTTTCAGTCAATCCATAGCCATCAGGGCCTGGTCAGTAGCAATGGAGTCGTTTCTGGCCCGGCGAGTGCAACAGGGGATCCTACCAGCAAGGTCAGCCTGGTGGGAGATTCCAACAGTAGCGGAGGCCCCCATGCCCTAGGTGTTGGAAGATGCACTTTGGGGTCTGCTACATGGACCTACCCGTATGCTACAGGTATGGTATGAGAGGATACATTAAGAGGGATTGTTCTTCGTCCTGCCAGAGTGTGGGCAGGGGTACGGCACAGCCAGCCAGTTCTGAAACTACTACGTCCATAGCACCTCCTCCAGCTCGAGGCATTCCAGCACACGTAGGGCATGGTGCAGCTTGGGGTGGTGCACAGAGTTTGGGAGGACCTAGCCAGTTCTACCCTATGAGAGGTAGCCCCAGTTCAGACGCTTCTCCAAATGTTGTCACAAGTATATTGACTGTCCAATCCCATGATGTATATGCTCTTATTGGTCCCGGTTCCACTTTGTCGTATGTCACTCCTTTTGTTGCTATGGAATTCGGGATAGAACCGGAATAGCTCCATGAGTTGTTTTCTCTATCTACTCTAGTTGGTGAGTCTATTCTGGTCCCGCAAGTTTATAGATATTGTGTTGTCACAATGCATGGTCGGGATACCATGGTCGATCTCATTGAATTAGGGATGTTTGATTTTGATTTGATAATGGGGATGGACTGGCTTTATTCATGTTTTGCCTAGCTTGATTGCCGAACCAAAACCGTTAGGTTTGAATTCCAAATTAGATAGTTATTGAATGGAATAAGGATGATGTGGTGCCGAAGGGTGGGTTTATTCCAAATTAGATAGTTATTTGGCATAATAACTTGCAATTGAAGCATGAGTGAAATAATAATATTTTGACACATTGGTCACGTTTGAATACAATCCCGAAGGAGAATAATAATATGATTGTTTACCCTCAAAATCGGATAACAATTGAATTTTTAAATGGTTTTAATGATACGTGGATTAACTTGAAAAAAATGATAAATTAGATTGCAATTAAAATAAATAATGGTAAAGTAAATGCAAACCATACGAATTAGACAATTTCAGCATTGGAAGGTTAGCTACCCTCGAGCCCAATGTAATTCGATCGATATAATGTATTGCTTTGGAATGCGTGTTACAATATGTCAAATAAGTTATCGAGCCCCCTTTATATAGTAGAGGAATCCTACTTTAGGTACAATACTATAAAAGGTAAAAAAAATCTCTTGATTTGCTGGTTGTCGGTTCCCTATTGATACATGCCGAGATTCCCGCCCTAATATCCGATCGGCCACGGGTATTTCAGTCTTCTGTTATGCTAACAATTTTTCTTCGAGGACCTCTGAGCTAGGACCGATTCTGGAGTCACGGCCTCGGTGTTATCGAAGGCAGGTGTTTGGTCCCGGTTGCTAACCCGGTGGGGCTTGGGTAGATCTTAAGTCCTTTATTGCCATGTCTGGAGCCCGACCTACCATATCGGATGATAGGATACACTACGAGCTCGATTTTACCCGTATACAGATAGTCCCATTATTTTTTGGAGAGTAGATGACGAAAAATGATATGAGCCTCCAATTTACTGCGATACATCGTGATAGAAATGACAAATAATCGAAACGTCTCGTCAGTTCAGTCTTATTGACATTAAAAGCTTGTCAGTTGCCGGTCGGATGTGAACCGTCACTGAAAAACTATAAATACCCTTTCATTTGTTCATTCAAATGTTCAAACCTTCTACTCTCGTACCTAAGGAAATTTAATATTTCTAGGACTTATATTCTGGTTTTTTTAAAGATCTTTTATAAGAGCTCTCATTCATCTTCATCTCAAACCGTCAATTGTACTCCTTCAAATTCCTCTTTTTCCTCATTTTTCTTCCATTCTCAAACAAATGGCGAACACCTCAAAAATCGTTCCCCAAAAAAAACTCCTTCTACCTCGCAGCTGGCTACTGAGGAGACTGTTTCGCGTACTAGCTGTTCGAGGAACCAGCATCGGAACCTCCTCTGAAAATGTTCATCCTCGGTGGGTGCCCAGTCAATGCTGATTTTAAGGTTGAAAAGCCTTCTTCCGTACAAGGCCCGTGCGAGGAGGTCTCGATGTACATATGCTCAATCATCGAGGATGTTTTCTCTGCAGTAAAAAAGGATTGCAATTGGGTCGACAAACATGTAGTGATTCCCGAACCTGACAAAGACATCACCACCCAGGTCGAGGGATATTCAATTTTTTACACTTATCCCTTTACACTGGGCCCCATTAGATCTGGTCATCATCGATTTCTACAATAGATACGAGGTATGCCTCGGTCAAATTCACCATTCATTCTGGAGGATCGTGATCCTTCTATGTTTCTTTGTGAGAAAAATCAAAGGACACCCGTTCACCATGAATTGCCTCATGCGTTTATACAGTCCCCGACTCTACCTGGGAGGGGGAGGGGGCAATTGGTCAAGCTCGCACGTCAGGCCAGTAAAGCCCCGTTCTCGAGTATTGATGAAGATAGGGATCGAGGCAGGCTAGGCCATTTTGTCTGACTGAGGACTTCGGTCTTGATTCCAGTTGCGCATATTCCATTTCCTGAGAAGTGCAATATGTCACGCAAGTATAATTTTGCTTCCTAAATTTAATTTATCGCTTTTTCCTTCCTTTTTATCGGTGTTCTGTGGTGATGCAATTGTCGAGCAGTTCCTCGACTCAAGGAGTGGGTCGAGGTCATCGTACTACAAAGGCCCTATTCCGAGCGTTCACGGCACGAGCTTTCAAAGGGGCGATGGGAGGCCTGTTCACATGGTGAGATCCCTTTCATGAGTAAGTAATATTTGGGTTCCTTTTTGCATCATTATGTTCTCACTTGTTTTATTTCTTTTTGCAAGTTTATCCAAAGATGTCAAACTGAGGCCCCCATCCGGTGGAAATAACTTCCCCACCGAGTCCCCTGCTCTGAGGTAGGGTGAAGAGAAGAAAAGGAAAAGGGCTCCGAGTTCTCCGAGCTCGGAGATAAAGAAGCCAAGGAGAAGGCTGGTGTGTAAATCCAAAGAAAGCACCAGTGCTCGGGCACCTTCTTCGGGTTCACTCTATCAGCTAAGGGACTAATCCAAAGAAGAAGGAGAAGCCTTCGATCTTGTGGCTAGCATGCCGTCACAGCTCGAAGGGCAAGGGGCCTCCAAACCAAAGAGAGGCGAGGCCGATCTGCCTCAAGTTAGGGAGGCCAGCGGGGAGCTAGGGCGGAGGCTTCCGAGATGCAGGCAATGCCCCGAAGGAAGGACTTGGCGTGATAGACATCACTGAGTCTCCCTCGTTCACCGAGTCTATGTTTAACAAGGCCCAAATGGCGTGGATTCTACTGCCACGGAGGACGTCACCGGATTGGGTGACTTAGAGGTGCCGAAGAAGAGTCCATCTTTGAGAACAAGCAGGCCTTCCTCAAGCCTGAAGCTGATTCACCGCTTCCCAGCTCCCAACGTGGATCCTGACAGGAAGCGATCCATCATCATCTCCATTACAGAAGATGCCCAGGTCCTCTCCGCCCCCGTAGGGCTAGCCAGTTACCTTTGGTGTTTTGTGAACGAGGAAGATCAAGCGAAGATGAACGAGGTGGATGCGCCGTGCCTGTTCAATGAAGCATAATAGATGCTAAACCAGATAACTTAAACTATCTCTTGATGACTTTAATTTGCACTTAGACTAACTCATAAATAATTTTTCTTTGTGTCTGCAGGCCGCAATGCTTCACCATGAAACTTTTATTCGATATTTGAACGAGTAGAACCAGCTTGAAGACGAGGTGCAAGGGCTTACTGAGAAGAGAGACACTTACAAACTTCTCAGCAAGCAGTGTGAAAGGGAGGCTAAGAGCCTCCGCGCTGAGCTGGATGTGGCTTGGAAGGATCATGCTGACCTGGTTGAATAGGTAAAAATATTTGAAGTTAGTGACGATAAGCTAGACTCAGTGACTAACAGTCGGAATCTGTAGGTCCAATAGAAGATTGATCAGATCGACTAGCTTCGAGCTGAGATGGACGCAGTCAAGGCCAAGGCCGAAGAATGGAGAGGTAGGATGGACCGTCTGGCCTCAAAAAAAGAGACTGCTCAGGCGCACCTGACTTCAGCTGAGGTTCAGCTTCGAGCGACAAAGGAAAAGGCCGAGGTGTAGGCCAAAAAGGTTGAGGACCTCCAGTCTCAGCTAAGTTCGGCCATCTCTGATGGAGAAACTCTTACCAAGGAGCTTGAAATGGCCAAGTCGGTGGTTGTCGCGGTTAAAGCCAATGTCGACGAGATGGTGGGCCAATATAAGGTCGATGCCGAGGCGGCCTAGGATCGAACGAGGGTATCGTCGAGCACGTGAAGCGGCAACCCCGAATGGAGGCCCTCAAGGAAATTCACGCTCGAGGTTTCGACTTGTCGATCGAAATTGAGAGTGCTAAGGGGCTCAAAGCCAAGGCCAAGAGGTTGGCTTATCCCGAGGAAAACTCCGAGGGTTCGAGTGAATTTGAGCATGTTGGAGACTCCGAAGACCCTAGCGACGAGGCGGGCTCCGGTGAAGACCAGGCCATTTAAGTGCCATGTACATTTTTTGTATTTTTGTACTTGTGTACTTTTGTACTTTTTGTCAAGGCCGTTTGGCCTTTGTAGGGACTATATGTATATATAATATAAGGCTTGTTCTCCCCTTCTGGAATCTCTGAGTTTTGTTGTGTACTTTGCTTTATTATTTATATTTGCAAAGAAAGAAGCCTTAGCATGAAATAGTTAGGTCATGTTCGGAGGTTCGAATAGGCCTTGCCTTTTACATTATTCTATTTATGGCATCGTGAGGGTTTGGTATGACCAGAAACATTTTCCCAAAGTACTTATTATTTTTAGATTATAGTTTGCCGAGGGTAGCCATTAGAACCGGTCAAGAAATTTTGAAGGCCTTGTTTTTTGTTACGAGTCTCGGACGTCTCCGAGCTGTTTTAATATGGCTGTAGCCTTTTTAGTTCAAGTGTTGCCTAGTGGGCTTGTTACCCTATGTTATCCGGGCTTCCCTAAGATAATAGTCCTCGAATGGGGATGGTGGTAGCCTTTAAGGTTTGGGCGCAACCTAACAGGTCTTGTGCCCCCGGGCTCTAATAGCCCGGGCCATATGAGTTTTTCTTTGGATTGCAGTCCCCGAGTGGGAGTGATCATTTGACCCCGGATAAAGGTGGCCCTTGGGCTCGATACCTTTAGGGCATCGAATGTAGGAAATTCCTTAAGATTTTTTTTTTAAAGGGACAAGATTTTTATTCGCAAGGTAGAGACTTCTTTTTGTTCTTGTGTGTAATAGTTATTCATGTGTACAAGCTTTGTGTCAGGGCTCGAGAGGTGTATGCGGGCATGGTTCATTTGACAGCTTGACCCTTATAATAAATCTTATCGATGGAGCCGAGACCATTCAATCACAAAGTTTCTTTTTGTAGCGTCATCGGGGGCCATGAAAGATCAGGGGACTTCGTAGTCATCGTCCTCGTCTACTCTTCGTCCCTCCAATTCCGTCGAGGCTGTAATCGATGATTGCTATTTGGCCCCGTCTTTGACCATCCGATTCGGATCATCTGATGTCGAGAGTGTGGATGCTGGGATCACCTCATCAACCGCGAATAGCTCCTTGGCAGCCGGTTGTTCCCCATAAATAGTTTGGACTGCTCTGGGTGTTGGGAATTTCAGCACCTGGTGTAGTGTTAAGGGTACTGCTCTCATGTTGTGAATCCATGGCCTCCCGAACAAAGTGTTGTATCTCATATCCCCTTCGATTACATAGAACTTGGCTTCCTGCATGGTTCCGACGATGTTCACCGGTAACATTATTTCCCCTTTAGTGGTCTCGCATGCCACGTTGAAACTGTTCAAGACTCAGCCCACAGGTACGGTCTGGTCTTGTAGGCCGAGTTGTTCCAAAATCCTTAATCTGATGATGCTGGCTGAGCTACCTAGATCAATTAACGCACGCTTAAGTCGATATTTATTTATGAGTACCGATAATACTGGTGCGTTGTTGTGGGGCTACACGATCCCCTTAGTGTCTTTGTCGTTGAAAAACAAGGTTGCTTCCGGTACGTAGTCCCGAGTTTATTTTTCTCTTGTGATGGATACGTTGGTGCACTTCAGCATCGGTCCCTGGGGAATGCCAACCCCAGCGATGATCATGTTAATGACATGCTGGGGTTCTTCCGGCTCGGTCAGTTTATTAGAATCCCTTTCCTGAAGTGGTTCTTGGCACGATCACTCAGGAATTCTCGGAGGTGTCTAGTCGGGCCACCTCTTCTCTTAATTGTCGGCAGTCTTCTATCCTGTGGCCATAAGTGCCGTGGTATTTGCACATTAGGTTGGGATCCCTTTGGGATGGATTGGACTATAAAGGTCTTGGCCATTTGATATCTTTGATGCGTCAGATGGTAGATACAATAGTAGCGGCATCGATGTTGAAGTTGTATTCCGATAATCTCAGTGCTTCTTTAGGCCCGGCGGGCCTGTCGATGCTATTTTTGCTCATGAGTCCCCGATTGATCTGACCTCATTTGCTTCTCGGTTCATTTCTCAAAGACTTCCGCCCAAACCCACTGCTTCTTTGGTCTCTATTGTACGGTTTATACCGATCCCTGTTTGAATCTTGGTTCGCGATCGATGCCTCTCTTGACTATATTGATGGTTCTAACTGGATACACGGACCCGGACGGGCCCCCAAGCTGATCATCTTAGACCCTGACTTTTGATTGATATCGGTTATGAACAAAGGCCTAAGTGACGGCCGAATATTCTACCAGGTTTTGTTTCAACTGCTGTGAAACCAACAAGCTCCGACTGTTGAGTCGTTGGGTGAAAGCCTGAACGGCCCTATCATCAGCAACCGGTATCAGGTCCATCCGTTCCATTTGAAACCGGGACAAAAACTCTCTAAGCATTTCATTATCCTTTTTTTTTACTTTGAAAAGGTCTGACTTCCTGGTCTCGACCTTTATAGCCCCGACGTGTGCTTTCACGAAAGAATCTGCAAGCATAGCAAATGAATCAATAGAATTAGGAGGTAAGTTGTGATACCATATTACAGCTCCTTTTGACAAGGTCTCTCCGAACTTCTTCAACAAGACAGACTCAATCTAATCATCCTCCAAGTCGCTCTCTTTGATGGCACATGTGTAGGTTACATGCTCATTTGGATCGATCATTCCGTTGTACTTATGAATCTCAGGCATGCGGAACTTCTTATGGATTGGCTTTGGAGCCGCACTCGGAGGAAAAGGTTTTAGCACGAACTTCTTGGAATCCAGGCCTTTTAATATTGGCGGTGCTCCTGGGATTTGGTCGACACTGGAATTGTAGGTTTCCACCTTTTTGTCATTAGCTTCCATTTTCTTCTCACCTGATTCTACCCGTTTTGTCCTTGATTCGTTTTCATTCGACCTATCTGCGACCAGTTCATCCCAGTGGATGACTTCCCTGGACAGATCAGGTTCAAATCTGCTTGGTGCGCAGCTTTGGTTCTGTAACTGAGCTATCGCCGCCTGTTGAGCCTGTAGCATTTCGACGATCACCCGTAAATTGATCCCGTCACCTCTAATCTTTTGTGTATTTTGAGCTGCCAATTGAGCTCAACTACGGATGCTATTCTCGGGTTTGGTAGGCAGGTTTGTGTTGATAGCCACATGTGAATTAGCGTCAACCGAGTCCTCGACTGGAATTCCGATGGGATTAACGGGCGGTACCTCATCACCGGGTGCTATGTTGTTGTTTTCAGCGTGATGACCAGACTCATTGTCAACATGTAAGGGTGCTGATTGAGAGTTTGACATTTTGAGTTTAACCTGAAATTAGAGACACTTCAAAGAACAAGTGTAAAGTAGTGTCTGTTATGAAGATCTGTATCAAATAACCACTATTATCCTTAGCCTCACAGTGGGCGCCAAACTGTTTACCCTCAAAATCGGATAACAATTGAATTTGTAAATAGTTTTAACGATACGTGGATTAACTTAACACAAAATGATAAATTAGATTGCAATTGAAATAAAGAATGGTAAAGTAAATGCAAACCATACGAATTAGACAATTTCAGCCTTGGAACGTTAGCCACCCTCAAGCCGAATGTACTTTGATCGATATCAAGACATAGAGGAATAAAAGCTTACAGAGAATAATAATGTATTGCTTTGGGATGTGTGTTATAATATGTCAAATGAATTATCAGACCCCCTTTATATAGTAGAGGAATCCTACTTTAGGTACAATTCTATAAAAGGTAAAAGATCTCTTGATTTGCTAGTTGCCGGTTCCCTATTGATACGTTCCAAGATTCCCGCTGTAATATCCGACCTGTCACGAATATTTGGATCTTCTATTATGCTAACAATGTTTCGTCGAGGTCGTTTGAGCTAGGACCGATTCTGAGGTCACGGCCTCGGTGCTATCGAAGGCAGGTGTTTCGTCCTGGTTGCTAACCCGGTGGGGCTTGGGGCCGATCTTCGGTCCTTTATTGCCATGTCTCGAGCCCGGCCTACCATATCGAATGCTAGGATATACTACGGGCTCGAATTTACCCATATACAATGATAGGAACATTTGGCACTCATTTTTAGTTTATAACTTTCAACATAATCTTGTTCGGAATAGTCAAAATTTCAAGGAATAACTCGGAACATGAGGAATAAAACCTTAGTCCATCATACATGAAACGTACGAGAACATCGTGGGATTCGATTCTAAGAGAGCTGTTTAGCCAACATACCTCACTTGAGCTTTCATTAATTTACTACAATGTCCAAAAAATCCTAGCAATTTCAATCAACAGGAAGATGATAAAATCGAATTAAAATTAGAAGGATTCTCATGATATAAGTGATGTTTAGCTTAAGGTATATATATTTCTATGTATATCGCCTCATATTTGACTCTTGTTTCATGAAATTTGTATGTTAAATGCTATGATTTATATTAATTTGAAGTGTTTTTATGTGTATGAATGAGTCGGGAGCAATTGGGGGTGAAACGCGCAAGATTTGAGCCAAAACGGACAAACCGGACGAGTTGAGCATCTGGGCGCCACAGGCAGCGCCTGGCACCACCTGTGGCGCTGGAGGTAGAATGTCAAATGAGGCAGCGCCCTGGTGGGCGCCTGGCGCTACCCGGGGCGCCGGTGACCTGAGTTTGTCCAATTTCGCTCGGGACAAGGTTATTTCGGTCCTAGACCTACCCAACACGTATAAAAGCAAGACTAAACCTATTTTTTAAGGGAGAGATGCCACTTTGGAGGAAAAACACACACGGGATCGTTAGGAAGCGGAGAATTCTCAGTTTTTCTTTATCTTTTTCTAGTATTTCCAATTGATTCAAAACTTATGCAATTGTGTGATTATATATGAGTGGCTAAACACCCATTGTTCTGGGGTTGTGATTAGCCATAAATATTGTTGTTTAATGTTAACTTAACCTTGATTATAATTCACCAACATATAGTTGTTTCTTCAATTCTGTGTTTAATTGCTTAATTGTCTGGCCAGCATTAAGTTCTATTTACTATCTATGCTATGCTTGGGAAAGCCGTGTTTAGATTAGAGAAGAGTTGAAGAGAGCATGATCTTAACCCTTAGGGGGAGCGGATTTGTGGTTAGGATAGGAATATACCTAATCACTGTGCTTAATTAAATATCGTGATCTTAATGCATTCTTAATAGATTGATTTCATAGGAATATAGGCGTTAATCTATTGAGAACAGGTGAGTAGTACTTCGGGAGAAGGCTATGAGAGCATTTATCGATTAATTAGCAACCATGAGTGAATTATATGAAAGAGAGAGTTAATTCGAACACAATACCATTGGTAAATCGATCACAACCCTGGAATACTTGTCTTTACTGAATAAACAACAATCAACTAGTTACTTGATGATTTAGTTATTACTTAGAATTGTAGTTTAGCATAATTGAACTCTTGAACTCGAATTTAGCTTGACAGAATAAAAATATTGGTATGTTAGTTAGTAGTTGATATAAGTCCCTGTGGGTACGATATCTGGACTTCCAAATCCTATATTACTTGTTGGCCACGTATACTTGCGTGTGCGTTTGGATGCAACAAGTTTTTGGCGCCGTTGCCGAGGACTTAAAAATTAGCTACTTTGCCGACTTAAGCTTTTATTAGTTAATTATTCAAGTTTTAATTATCAGTTCACCTTGTTTGTGTTAACACAGGCTCTTCTCTTGAATGCAGAGGAGTAGAAGCGCAAACAATCTCCTTCCTCTTGACCCTGAAATTGAACGGACACTTCACAGAGTGAGGAGAGAGGTCGAAGTTAGAACTAGAATAGAAAGAGAGATGGACATCGTAGTTCAACCACAGCCAATAGAGATGGCAGGTAATGCAGAGCGTGCGGTGATAGAAGCCGCAAGGCCCATTCTTGCTAATATGACTCAGGCTATTATGAAACCTGAGATCATAGGGCATTTGAACTCAAACAGTACATGGTACAGCTGATTCAGTCCACAGGGCAATATGTGGGTCTATCTCATGAAGATCCGCAAAGGCACATTCAAAATTTCTTGGAAATTACGGACACCTACAATTATCCGAACGTTTCCAAGGATTATGTCAGGCTGACAGTTTTTCCCTTTTCACTGCTGGGGGAAGCAAAGGAATGGTTGTAGAAAGAGCCCGCAAACTCAATCCACACTTGGGACGATCTAGCAAGGAAATTCTTAATCAAAATTTTCTCCACCAAGAAGACAAAGTCATTGAGGAGTCAAATTCTTGGGTTCCAACAACGGGATGGGGAGACACTTCGTCAAGCCTGGGAAATATACAAAAAGCTGCTAAGAGATTTCCTGCATCATTGTCAGACTGATGAGGTATTGGGACACACTTTTGTTGATGGATTAGATGAGGCCTCAAAGATGAATCTTGACTCAGCTTGTGGAGGTAGTTGCTTGGCGAAACCATATAGTGAAATTCAACTCTTGCTGAATAACTTCACTGCTAATGATCATAACTGGCAAGGAGATGGGGATTCACGCAAGGCAAGTAAACAGAAGGCAGCTGGGTTGATTGAGCTTGATGACTTCTTGGACATGAGAGTTGAGATAGCAAAATTGGCAAACCAGATGAATAGAATGACAATGCATTAGGCACAACAGATTCAACATGTACAACAGATGTCTCTTTGCTGCGAACTATGTGGTGACAACCATATGAGTGACATGTGCCCCACGAATCCAGAATCTATATACTATGTGGGACAGCAGAGCAGGGGTTCAATGAATCAGAATGCCCAAAATGGGAACACTTATAACCCAAATTGGAAGAATCATCGTAACTTCTCATGGGGTGGAAATCATCCGAATCAGAATCATTATAGACCCCAAGGAAATTTCAATCAACCTCAGAAGTAACCTCAACAGGTAGAAGAGAATGGGAATGAATTGTTGAAGAAGTTGTTGCTTAACAATAAACAACTCAGGACCAAATATCAAGCCCTTACCACAACAGTGAGAAATTTGGATCGTCAAATGGGATAGCTTTCCAGTGCTCAAAACACTAGACCAGCTGAAGCTCTTCTTAGTGACACTGAAGCAAATCCTAGGGTGGCCCTTAATGTCGTGTCGTTGAGGAATGAGAGACAACTAGAACAAGTTCAGTCTAAAAAGAGGAAACATGTGATTTTTAATGAGAGGACAACCACTATAGAATCAACATCAGAGAAAGCTAAGGAGCCAGAGCAACCAACTGGAGAGGTGGTGGCTGAGCAACCCCCACAATTGGTTACAAGGCCACCACCTCCATTCCCTCAAAGATTGCAAAAATTAAGAGATAATGCCGCATATAAAAAGTTTCTTGATATCTTGAAGCAGGTGAAAATTAATATTCCGTTGGTTGACATCTTACAAGAAGTACCCAAATATGCAAAGTAAATCAAGGACATTGTGGCAAATAAAAGGAGGCTAACCGAGTTCGAGACTGTATCACTCACTGAGGAGTGCAGTTCCAGAATTCAAGGTAAGTTGCCTCAGAAATTGAAGGATCCAGGTAGTTTCACTATCCAAATCTCGATTGGTAAACATGCTATTGGGCGAGCTTTATGTGATCTTGGAGCAAGCATCAATTTGATGCCGTTATCGGTATTCAGACAGTTGGGGTTGGGTGATCCACGCCCAACAACAATTATCTTACAGTTAGCTGATCGCTCCCTTGCTCATCTTGAGGGAGTGATTGAAGATGTGCTAGTTCAAGCGGGTTCTTTCATATTCCCTGCTGATTTCATTATCCTAGACTACGAGCCCGATCAGGAAGTCCCATTTATTTTGGGGCGTCCATTCCTAGCCACGGGCCGAGCTATTATTGATGTTTGCGAAGGAGAGATGACGATGAGAGTAGGTGACCGAGTAGAGGTATTCAATGTTTATAAAGCGCTCAGGTTGCCAGCCCACTATGAAGAATTATCCATGATCTCTGTGGTGGAGAGTGATTCCACATGATTAGTGCCCTATATGAGCCTTGTAGATCCTGTTGAACGAGTATTGATTGGGGATATGGAAAAAAGTGAAGATGAAATGATGGGAGAATTTGAGAAATTACTGGATATGTCCTGCAGTTATGTCCAGGGGTTCAAAAAATTTGAAGAATTGGAAAGGCCTGTCACACTGACCCTTCCCAGGCCATTTATTGAGGAGGCTCCGAGGCTAGAACTCAAGCCAGTACCAGCGCATCTGCACTATGCTTATTTGGGGAACTCTGAGACACTGCTAGTGATTATTTCATCCAGTTTGACTAGCAGTCAAGAAGAAAAATTGCTCAGAGTCCTCCACGAGAATAAAAAGGCCATTGGGTGGACTATAGCTGACATCAAGGGTATTAGTCCATCATTTTGCATGCATAAAATCATTTTAGAGGACGGACACCGCCCCAGTGTGGAGCAGCAAAGGAGATTAAATCCCATCATGAAAGAGGTGGTGAAAAAGGAAGTAATCAAGTTGCTCGATGCAGGTATCATTTTTCCTATTTCTGATAGCAATTGGGTAAGCACGGTTCAATGTGTACCCAAAAAGGGAGGAATGACTGTAATTGAGAACGAGAAGAATGAGCTAATCTCCACTCACACTGTTACGGGATGGAGAGTCTGCATCGATTATAGAAGGCTCAACAAGGCAACTCACAAGGACCACTTCCCACTTCCATTCATCGACCAAATGCTAGACAGGTTAGCGGGGCATAAATATTACTACTTCCTTGATGGCTACTCAAGATACAATCAGATTCTCATATGCCCAGAGGATCAGGAGAAGACTACTTTTACTTGTCCTTATGGCACTTTCGCCTTCAAGCGAATGCCGTTTGGACTTTGTACTGCACCAGCCACTTTCCAGAGGTGTATGATGGCTATTTTCACCGACATGGTGGAAAAATTCATGGAAGTGTTTATGGATGATTTTTCAGTCTTTGGGTCCTCTTATGATGATTTCTTGAGGATTTTAAGCAAGGTGCTAGTCTGTTGTGAAGAAACAAATCTGGCATTGAATTGGGAAAAGTGCCATTTTATGGTGCAAGAAGGCATCGTGTTGGGTCACAAAATATCTAGGACCGGCATTGAAGTTGATAAAGTGAAGGTGGAGGTGGTTGAAAAATTACCTCCACCTATTTCATTGAAGGATGTACGGAGTTTCTTGGGACACGCGGGGTTTCTATCGGCGCTATATTAAACATTTTTCAAAACTTGCTACTCCTTTGTGCAGGCTGCTTGAAAAAGATGTAACTTTCAACTTTGATGATGCCTGCCTCAAGGCATTTGAAGAACTTAAAAAGAAGTTGGTGACTACTCCCATTATCGTGGCACCTGATTGGTCCTTACCATTTGAACTTATGTGTGATGCGAGTGACCTTGCTATTGGCGCAGTGCTAGGCCAGAGGACGGACAAGGTGTTTTATTCCATCTACTATGCGAGCAAGACTCTTGATGATGCACAGCTGAATTACACCACTACGGAGAAGGAGATGTTAGTTGTAGTGTGGGAACGAAAGTCATAGTCCATACCGATCATGCAACAATCAGGTATTTGTTTACAAAAAAAGAATCTAAGGCTAGATTGATGCGATGGGTTTTATTGTTGTAGGAATTTGATTTAGAAATACGAGATCGAAAGGGGATAGAGAACCAAGTAGCTGACCATCTATCATGGTCAGAAAATCACGATCACGTAGAGGAGGGTGGTCAAATTAAAGAAGTATTTCCTGATGAGCAACTTTTTGCTATAACCCATGACCCTCTCCCATGGTACGCAGATTATGTGAATTATCTTGTGAGTGGGGTACTTCCTCCCGAAATCAAATCTGAAGCTACAAAGAGGTTTTTACATGACGTGAACTTCTACTACTGGGATGAGCCCTACTTATTCAAGCAATGTGCTGATCAATTGATGAGGAGATACATTCCTGAAAAAGAGTTGGAATTAGTATTGTATGATTGTCACGCATCACCCTATGGGGGCCATCATGGAGGAGATAAAACAGCTGCAAAGGTGCTACAATCTGGTCTCTTTTGGCCGGCTTTATTCAAGGATGCCCATGCATTCGTTAAGAAGTGTGACCAATGTCAGAGAACGGGAACAATCACAAGGAAGCACGAGATGCCTTTAAATAACATTCTAGAAGTTGAGCTTTTTGATGTGTGGGGGATAGATTTTATGGGGCCATTTCCACCGTCCATAGGAAACAAATACATTTTGCTAGCAGTTGACGACATGTCAAAATGGGTGGAGGAAATTGCTTTGCCAACGAATGATGCCATGGTGTAGCTGCGTTTGTGAAAAAGAACATATTCTCGAGTTTTGGGACTCCACGTGCTTTAATCAGTGATGAAGGGACTCATTTTTGCAATCGATTTTTGAATAACCTTCTAGCTAAATATGGAGTTCGCCACAGAGTTGCTACAACATATCATCCATAGACAAGCGGGCAAGCTGAGGTGTCAAACAGAGAAATCAAGCAAATATTAGAGAAGACGGTGAGTGTGAATAGGAAGGATTGGGTTGCAAAGTTGGATGATGCCCTTTGGGCATATAGGACAGCATGTAAAACTCCAATTGGAGTGTCCCTTTACAAGTTGGTTTATGGGAAAACATGTCACTTACCCGTTGAACTGGAACACAAAGCATATTGGGCTATTAAAAAGCTGAACATGGACCTTGAGGCCGCAGGCGAGAAAAGACTTATGCAGTTGAATGAGTTAGATGAGTTCAGGCTGCACTCTTATGAAAATGGTAAGCTATATAAAGAAAAGACAAAAAGATGGCATGACAAGCATATCAAGCCGCGTCACTTTGAGCCAGGCCAACAGGTGGTTATTATTCAATTCTAGACAACGGCTATTCCCTAGGAAGCTAAAATCGAGATGGTTAGGTTCTTTTGAGGTGGTGAAAGTCACTCCTTATGGTGCAATCGAGCTGGGAGCTTTAAATTCAGCGGAAATTATTGGTGAATGGTCATACAGTCAAGCATTATTGGGGAGGAATGATTAATCGTGAGAAGACCAAGGTTGTACTCGCTGACGAGTAAGCGAGACTCTGCGTCGTGCCGCGACGTTAAATCAGGCGATTGATGGGAGGCAACCCAATTTTTATCGCTTTCCTAGTTTAACTTCTTAATTTATTTTTTAGAATATATAGATATTGCACTTCATTTATAGGTATAGAAATATTAGATGTAATGGTGTAGGACGTGTAAATTGGGTATATATAAGGCTCGGTGGATCGGGATGTTTATTAAAAATAAAAAATAAAAAAAAATGAAATTTTTTTTTGCGTGAACAGCGCCCAGGCCAGCGTCCGGCGCTACCTGGGGCACTGTAGGCAGAAAGGTTCAAGACCCCAGTGCCAGGGAGGGCGCGAGGCTCCAGCTGGGGGGGTCAGGTAAGTTTTTAATATTTTTTTTTTTTGTATTTTATTCTTAACCCATATTCATTTAACCCAACCCAAATACCCATTTACACTAATACTAATATCCATACCCTTTCCCAAACCCACCCAAACACCAAAAAAAAAAATAAAAAAAAAAAATTAAACAAAACGCTACCTCTTCTGCCCGCGTCCTCTTCTTCTTCTTGTTCACGAAATTTTTTTCAATTTTTCATCCTCTCTCGCACTCCTTCTCCAGGTATGTTCTTCTTCTTGTCTTCTATTTATTATATGTTTTCATTAGTAGTTATCCACACTCCCATCCCCAAGACCGCCAATTCCCCATAGTTTCATATTATAGTTTCCCACTCCCTCATATAGTTCTTATGACACCTTGATGGTGGGTGTGTTGTCTTGGTCAAAATTTGTGGGTTTCATGTGTATTCGAAGTAGTAAACTAGAATTCCCTCTACTTCGTTGAAAATTGGTAGGGCCATCATGTTCCATCATTGTTGAAATATAAGGACACACTTCATGCCCACATTGTGTTTGTTTAAATGCTTGAGTGAAAATTTTTGTGAACCGGTAAAGTCTAAGTAACCGGATGCACTTCTGTATGCATTTGGGCTAAGTGTGGGTGGCCTAGGGATGCTTTTACAAGTTGGGGGATGTGGCTCTGATGCAAAACATGTTCTTACACCATTGCTTTTGTATGTTGTATGTTGTAGATCTTGTAAGTTAGCCTAATTTAGCATACTTTAGTATTTGTGAAAGGTGCAGACCATATGCCTTCAGCTGACCTTATTGAGTATTCACGTTTCCATGATAAATCATTATTGTGTAGCATGGGGACGTCTTGAATACCCATAGTTTTGAGGTGCAACACTTGTACTTGTGCCCTCAGTTTTAAGTGTGGGGTCATTTGATGACTTGCATGCCAACCTGAGGCATATGTCTTGAACCTTTCTCACATTCATGTTTACTGGTGTTGCAGGATACTATGGCTCGTGATAGCACTAGCAAAGGCAAAGGCATTGGAAAATCCTCTACCACCTCTTCGGTGACCAAAAAGCGCAAGCAGGGAGAAAGCTCTTCACGGCCATCCAAAGGGAAACAGGTCGACGAGGGTTCTCAGCAAGTGCCATTAAGGCCTAGGCCTAGTTTGGACTTGGTTGATGATGCTGCTATTGCTTGGCATCGAGACTTCGTGCCGGCGGGACGGTACGTCTCTGAGATGGGGATTAATACCGCAGCCTTAGAGAGGAAATTACTGAATATACTTGCCAGGATGCGAGCTCTAAAGATGGACAAGTTCTTGGAATGCCCGGGGCCTGCAAACCTGAGCATGGTACGAGAGCTGTATGCTAACTGGAATTATCGAAACTGCACTTCTCATGTACGAGGAAAGGATGTGCCGCTGGGCAGGGAGTCTTTGTGTGACTATTTGGGGGTTGAGAATGCCGACCCAAGGATACTCCAACACTTGATCCAAAGGCCGAAATATGAGCTAATACGTCACACTCTTTGTGGCATCGATTCTAATGCTAAGTTGCTACGGAAGCAGGGCAACATACACCTCTCAATGGTTCGCGCAGACTTAAACAATACTGCCAAGGTGTGGCAGAACGTTGCGCAGGCGAGACTAATGCCGGTGGAGTACAACAGTGGTTGATCTTGCGCTAGAGTGTGCCTCATCTTCTCCTTGATGACCAGCCAACCAATTAATGTCGCTGAGATCATGCTCAGTGAGATGGCCCGCACCAGGTTTGGGCGAAAGATTCGCAGTTCTTCTTTGGCAATTTACTGACTCAATATATGATGTTTCGCTGAGTGCCAGAGTATCCCGTACATGATGAGGTTGTGGAGGCGCCTTCAGGGCTTATGGACATCACATCTGTATTGGAGACATCATCCAAACTCACCCCCGCTGCTCGAATGGAGCGAGAGGAGAACTTCAACAGGTATATTTATAACGCTTTGAACTTGCTCATGAGCAGGGCCGGCATTACCGACGAGGAGCGTATGCATTTGCGCGATGACTTGTCCAGCACGTCCAAGGAGGTGTTGGGGATTGCACCTGGCAGCCTCGTTCACCCGTCAGAGGACGTCAACACTGCCAAGGGCTCAGATACTGAGGATAAGGATGGAGATGGTACTACAGGGCCTATGACTTTGGTGCCTTTCGGATCGGATGCTGATGACACCAGCACTGCTGGGGGAGTAGACTCTGATTGATAGGGAGTTTTTCTTTTCACCCTATTCTGTTTTACATTTTTACTTGTATCGAGGGCTATGCATCGTTTAAGTGTGGGGTGGGAGGAATACATGTGCTGTAATTGTATACTATGTATAAACCGATTTTGTTTTGGTTCTTTTAGTAGTTGTTTTGGTTCTTTTTGTAGTTGTGTAATTAGTTTAGTGTAGTATTAGATGCTTTAAATGAAAAAGAATAATTTTTTGAAAAAGCTCGGACTTTTCCCAACGATGTATCTTTTTCTTGAGGGATAAAGTATGATTAAAAAACACCAAAAAGATTTTTATTTTTTAGGATAGTTAAGTAGTATTCCTTGGTTTTTCTTTGGGCACCAGTTCTTTTCCAAGGATGTAGCTCGAACCGGGCTCTTTAATTTCTTTGTAGGAGTAGTTTAGGAAGAAACTGAGTCGTTCTGAGATACTCATTGACATGGTTGATGCTGGCACATTAGGCTATGACATACATTCTATTTTCCCGTTTATTTGATTTGAATTTTTGAGCCTAAGTAGAGTAAATAGCCTATTTTGTGACGCCTTTTCTCAGTTGTTTGACTTGTATGCCACATAGTGCAATATTGCTTAAATTTCTCAATTATGTGTTCTTGCTTGACTTGAGAGTTGAAGAGAACCGTCTCGATTAAGTCATGTGCAATGTGTGAGTAAGGATTTGTGATTTTCTGTGCTATCCTGTGTAGTCTAGAACTTGCGCCGTGTGTTAATTGAAGCGAAATTGTAAGTTGGGCTAATCTAGGATATGACGTAGGCATTTTTTTGCTTGATCATGGATGTGCTTGTCATATTAAAATAAAATTTGCCGTTGCTAGCCCCTTTGAGCCTATATACCTTTTCTTTGGCACCCACATTACAAGCCATACCTCTATTTTGTTCTTAATTTGATCTTGATTGAACCTTTACCTCCTAAAGCACTTAGTCGCTAAAAGAAGTAAGGTTAGAGATTGGGGAGTAGCTTTTGAGTGGAACCATGGAAGGGCCCGTTGGTGCACTAAAGTTGAAATCAAAAGTCACTAGCCGATGAGCTTTAATGTATGGAATGTGTGAAGAAAAGAGAAGAAAGAAAATGATAGTGAAAGTATGTAGAAAACACTTCCAATTCTTATTGATTTGTGCTTAATTGAAAAATAGGGCTATGTGTATAAGGCAAGTGAATTGGTTGAGAAGAAAAGGTGCTTGAATTGTGAATGTAGTGTACTAAAGTGCTTAGGAGGGTTAGTCACTATTTCAAAATATATCCTACCCGTCCCTTAGCCTACATTACAACCTTAAAAGTCCTAATTGATCCTAGATTTGGCTAGCTTAAATTAGTAGAGATCTATACTACGGGCAAGCTTATGGTACGACCACAGGATGCATATGAATTCTTTGTGAGAGTGAGCAAATTTTGTTCAATTGTTCGATGCCGTTAATCTATATTCAAACGCAAATTTGAATGTGTGGACTATCTATATTCACTCTTTTGTTTGTTGGTAAGGGCACATGATCTCATGAATGATTGGTAATGTTGTAAAATTTCTTGTTGGGTAAGTGCATGAATTGAGGGTGCTTAGGGGTTGCAAGTCGACTTGTGAGATTGGGTGGTGATGAATAGGTTGTTGAAATATATTGAATTGAAGTATTATACTTGGGCATGCTTAACGGGAAGAATGTGAATTTTTGTGTGTTCATGCTTGCGTGCCGTTATTGATCGTGGTCAAGGGTATAGCGTGTGGTCAAAAGTTCGAGTGCTCTCCTATGATATGAAGTTTGTACGTAGTTGGGAGGTTGTTAGATATTCCCATTGCTCGAGGACGAGCAAGAGTCTAAGTGTGGGGTGTTGATGTTTAGCTTAAGGCATATATATTTCTATGTATATCACCTCATATTTGGCTCTTGTTTCGTGAAATTGGTATGTTATATCCTAAGATTTATAATAATTTTAAGTGTTTTTATGTGTAGGAATGAGTCAGGAGCAATTGGGGGTGAAACGCGCAAGATTTGAGCCAAAACGGACAAAACCAGACGAGTTGAGCATCTGGGCGCCACAGGCAGCGCCTGGCGCCACCTGTGGCGCTGGAGGCAGAATGTCAAATGAGGCAGCGCCCTGGTGGGCGCCTGGCGCTACCCAGGGCGCCGGTGATGTGAGTTTGTCCAATTTCGCCCGGGACAAGGTTATTTCGGCCCTAGACCTACCCAACACGTATAAAAGCAAGACTAAACCTATTTTTTAAGGGAGAGACGCCACTTTGGAGGAAAAACACACACGGGATCGTTAGGAAGCGGAGAATTCTCAGTTTTTCTTCATCTTTTTCTAGTATTTCCAATTGATTCAAAACTTATGTAATTGTGTGATTATATTATGAGTGGCTAAACACCCATTATTCTGGGGTATTGATTAGCCATGAATATTGTTGTTTAACATTAACTTAACCTTGATTATAATTCACCAACATATAGTTGTTTCTTCAATTATGTGTTTAATTGCTTAATTGTCTGGCCAACAGTTAGGTTCTATTTACTATCTATGCTATGCTAGGGAAAGCCGTGTTTAGATTAGAGAAGAGTTGAAGAGAGCATGATCTTAACCCTTAGGGGGAGCAGATTTGTTGTTAGGATAGGAATATACCTAATCACCATGCTTAATTAAATATCGTGATCTTAATGCGTTCTTAATAGATTGATTTCATAGGAATATAGGCGTTAATCTATAGAGAAAAGGTGAGTAGTACTTCGGGAGAAGGCTATGAGAGCATTTATCCATTTATTAGCAACCATGAGTGAATTATATGAAAGGGAGAGTTAATTCGAACACAATATGATTGGTAAATGGATCACAACCTTGGAATACTTGTCTCTAATGAATAAACAACAATCAACTAGTTACTTGATAATTTAGTTGTTACTTAGAATTGTAGTTTAGCATAATTAAACTCTTAAATTCGAATTTAGCTTGACGGAATAACAATATTGGTGTGTTAGTGAGTAGTTGATATAAGTCCCTGTGGGTACGATATCTGGACTTCCAAATCCTATATTACTTGTCGGCCACGTATACTTGCGTGTGCGTTTGGATGCAACAATAAGTCTCTTAGGAATTTCGTCGAACACCTACCATGCAGAATTGAATACAAGGCTTCTACAATGGTAATCCTTTCATCCCTCAACCAATTTCAACAAGAATCTACCCGGAATAGTTCAACAACCCCACATACTATCCCCTAATGGAACATGCATGGCCCATCTCCAACTCCACAACATATTTTAACCCATAACAATTGCATGAAGGTTTTAGAACGAGGTCTTACCCGATTAGTTGATGGCCTAGTGAGTGATTTCCTTGAATCTTCATGATTGGGCAAGAATTTATGAGCAAAGAGGTTAGGGCTTCCTTTTCTCTCTCTAAGATAGTCCCTTCTCTCTAAAATAGCTGATTAAAGCAGCCCAAATGACCCCCAAAGTCGTTCTATAAATATGGGATCGGGTGAAATTTTCCAAAACACAAGCCTATGAAATTGGTTCTGCGGTCGCAGAATAAAATGAATATGCAGTCCACAAAGAGCGCCGAAAAATGGTCCCAAAACTGGGCTGACCTGGTCAGGTTTGCGGTCGTTATACGGCTCATAGAAAAGTTATGCGATCGCATAACGCTCCGCGAAATCTCCCTCCAAAATTCTTCATGCTGAATTTGCGATGAACTGTGCGGCCCGCGAAATAATTATGCTGTTGCATATTGGACCACATAATGATATTCAAAGATTGGTTCAAGTTCTATTGCTTTCTACGACCGATCTGCGGTCCGCAAAGAGGTTCTACGGTCGCATAGTGGACCGCAGAAATGCCATGTTCTGCAAAATTTCTTTTTCAACTCCCCGACATACTGTACAACCCAAGAGTTCCATACGGTGGCGAGCTTGCGAGCTGCGAAGATTTTCCACAATCCTCAAACACAATAGCCTACCTCGGTGACACAAAACCCCGGGTTCTAGGTGAAATTTTATGAGGCCTTACATCCTCGCCCGCTTAGGATCATTCGTCCTCAAATGAGGGTCAAAATCCATGATCGACATCCAAAGCGACTCAGCTCTTAATTCACACACCATCAGTTCCAAAGTTGACTAACTCCCTAAATTTCCAAGCATTACGGCAGAGTTATGCGATCGCATAACGCTCCGCGAAATCTCCCTCCGAAAATCTTCATGCTGAATTTGTGATGAATTGTGTGGCCCGCGAAATAATTGTGCGGCCCGCGAAATAATTGTGCAGTTGCATAATGTACCACATAATGATATTCAAAGATTGGCTCATGTTCCATGGCATTCTACGACCGATCTGCGGTCCACGAAGCGGTTCTGCGATCGCATAGTGGACCGCAGAAACGCCATGTTCTACAAAAGTTTTCTTTCAACTCCCCCACGTACTGTTCAACCCAAAAGGTCAAGCGAGCCGCGAAGATTTTCTAGAATCCTCAAACACAGTAGCCTACCTCGGAGACACAAAACCCCGAGTTTTAGGTGAAATTTTACGAGGCCTTTCATCCTCGCCCACTTAGGATCATTCGTCCTCGAATGAGGGTCAAAATCCACCATCGACATCCAAAGCGACTCAGCTCATAATTCACACACCAACAGTTCCAAATTTGACTAACTCCCTAAATTTCCAAATATTTCGGTAGAGTTTTTCCTATAACTGGGCCTATCCAGCTGTCAGAGAATCTCAAAAACCACTCCTAACAACATAACCACAAAACAACAATGTAACACAACATGAAAATAACATCGACCATGATACCATAAATATTATTACCAAAACGAACATCTTTAACATAAACTGTACAAAGGAAACATAATTCATAGAAAGCAATTTCATAAAAATAATTACATATTCAAACAAATGAGGGTACTTCTTCTTCATCTCTTCCTTGGCCTCGTAGGTGGTCTCTTCAACCGGTTTGTTTCGCCATAGACTTTCACAGGCACAATCCCTTTATTTCTCAGCTTTCAGACTTGCATATCAAGAATGGCAACTGGAATCTCTTCATAAGTCAATTCTTCACTAACCTGAATAGTCTCAACCGGAATAATCAGTGTCGAGTCTCCATCTACCTTCTTCAACATAGACACATGAAACACCGTGTGCACTAACAACATCTCTGGCGGTAGCTCAAGCCTGTATGCCACTTGACCAATCATCCGAATGATTCTGTACAGTTCGACATACTCGGACTCAATTCTCCTTTCTTACCAAACAGCATTATACCCTTCATGGGGGAAACCTTCAAGAATACCCAATGATATAGAATATCGATGTGGTAGTCCTTGAGTAACTCAAGCGACCTTGTCTGCCTTAGATTTAATTTCTTCTGCTTGAAAATATATTGAAGGCTCTTATGGTCCATGAATACATACATATGGACACCGTACAAATAATGACGCCAAATCTTTAATGCAAAAACCATTGCCGCAAGCTCTAAGTCATGTGTTGGATAGTTGTTCTCATGATTCTTGAGTTGCCTTGAAGCATAAGCGATCACCTTTCCATGTTGCATCAATACACATCCAAGGCCAATCCTTGAAGCATCACAATATCCCACGAACCCGATATGTACTTTCGAGTAAGGTCAACACCGGTGCCGTAGTCAATCTTGATTTCAACTCTTGGAAGCTCTTTTCACAAGCATCAGACCATTAGAATTTAACTCCTTCTAAGTCAATTTAGTCAACAGAGAGGCAAGAGTAGAGAACCCCTCCACAAACTTCCTGTAATACCCAGCTAAGCCCAAGAAACTGCGAATCTCTGTTGGAGTTATAGGTTTAGGCCAATTCTTCACAGCTACAATCTTCTAAGGATCAACCTTAATTCCTTTTTAGGAGACGATATGACCCAAGAATGTGACATATTCAAGGCAAAATTCGCACTTTGAAAACTTCGCATACAACTTGTGCTGATACAAAGTCTGCAGAACTGCCCAGAGATGATCGACATGGTCCTCTTAACTTCGTGAATATACAATAATATCGACAATGAACATTATCATAAAGGAGTCAAGAAAAAGGCTTGATTCGATTCATAAGACACATGAAAGATGTCGAGGCATTTGTCAGCCCAAAAGACATCACAAATAATTGGTACTGCCCATAACGAATCCTGAAAGCTATTTTTAGAATATCCTGCTCCCTGATCTTCAATTGCTGATACCCCGAGCTTAAGCCAGTCTTGGAGAAATACTTAGCACCCTACAATTGATCAAACAAGTCGTATATCCTTGGCAGTGGGTACGTATTCTTGATTATGACCTCGTTGAGCTGCCGATAGTCGATACATATCCTAGTGACACATCTTTCTTCCTCACAAAGAGAACCGGTGCGACTCAAGGTGACAGGCTTGACAGGATAAAACCCTTCTCTAATTCCTTCAATTTTGCCGGTGCCATTCTGTAGGGTGAAATAGATATAGGTAGCATGCCTGGCATCATATCACTCCAAAAATAATTCTCCCTATCTAGTGGAATTCCAGGGAGCTCGTCAGGAAAGAACTTTGGGAATTCATTCACAATTGGCAAGGACTCAAGTGCAGGTGCCTCGGCATCGGTGTCCGTAACTCAGACCAAATGAAAAAGTACATCCCTTGTTGATAATCTTTGTGGCCTTAAAGTAAGAAATAAACCTACCCTTCGGCTCCACATCATCACCCTTCCATTCAATAACTATCTCATTTGGAAATTCAAACCTAACGGTTCTGGTTCGACAATCAAGCTTGGAAAAACATGAATAAAGCTAGTCCATACCCATTACTACATATAAATCAACCATCCCCAATTCAATGAGATCGTCTATGATATCCCGACCATGCATTGTGACAACACAATCACTATAAACCTGCGCAGCCAGAATAGACTCACCAACTGGAGTAGAAAGAAAGAATAGCTCATGGAGCTATTTCGGTTCTATCCAAAATTCCATAGTAACATAAGGAGTGACATACGACAAAGTGGAACCGGGATCAATAAGAGCATATACGTCATGAGATTGGACAGTTAATATACTTGTGACAACATTTGGAGAAGCCTCCGAACTATGGCGACCCCTCATAGTATAGAACTAGATAGATCCTCCCGAACTGCGACCACCACCCTAGCTGCACTACACCTTACGCGTGCTGGAGTGCCTCGAGCTGGAGGAGGTGCTACGTACGTAGTAGCTGCAGAACTAGTTGGCTGTTTCGTACCCCTACCCATACTCTAGCGGGACGAACGACGATCCTTTTGAATGTGACCCCTCATACCGCACCCGTAGCATATTGGTAGGTCTATGTTGCGGACCCTTATGTGTATCTTCCCACACCTAGGGCATGGGGGCCTCCGCTGCTGTTGGAATCTCCCAGCAGGCCGACCCTGCTAGTAGGATCCCCTGTTGCCCTGACCGGGCCTCAAAAGACTCCACTACTGCTAACCGGGCCCTGATGGCTATGCACTGACTGAAGACTGAGCAAAGGACTAGGATGGCCCGGATGACCCTCCCTTGAACGCTAACCTACCACGACTACCACCACCATGAGAACAACTAAAGTTACCTGCGGACCGAGACTTATTGCTACCCTCTCGCTCCATTATATTCTTTATTACAGGTCTCTATGGCTTGAGAAATTTGTACCACCTTCGCATAGTTCATATTTGAATTCAAGGCAGATGTAGCGGCCTCATTAATAACCAAAGGACTAAGGCCCAGAACAAACCGACGAAACTCTAGCCTCCATATTGGGCAACATGTAAATGGCATACTTGGACAGGCGCGCAAAGCTCATATGGTACTCCCATACACTCATGCTACCTTGTTTTAGGATCTCAAGCTTAGCAGCACAAACTGCCTTAGTCTCGGCAGGCAAGAAATGATTAGTGAAGGCATCGGGTTCTACCCTGCCAGAGGGCTCCCCTCTTCACAGAACTCCTCACACAGCTCAAACAAAGAATATTCCATGTCTTTAAGGTGGTAGAAAGCCAACTCCACTGCTTCCGTCTCAGTAACACGCATAACTTGGAGAGTCTTGTGCATTTCATCAACAAAGTCCTAGGGGTCCTCCTCGGGATTAGTACCCGTGAACACTGGAGGATCAAACTAAAGAAACCTATTCACCTTGGAACTAGCAGAATCCTCTTGTTGGCTAGAAAAAGCAGGTGAAATACTCGATCTCTGGGCCTAGGAAGCCACTATCTGAGCAACATCTATACGGCTCCCCTAAGGTCCCCACCAGAAATAGTGGGACTGGGAACTAAGGCTGGAGGTGGGATTGGAGTATCAGTTGGTGGAATCGCTGCACCCTTAGTAGGTGTAGGAATTGGTGCAGTATGAGCAGGAATAGTAGAATCAGGCGGTGTTGCGGTTGGGGGAATGTCCTCACCCCTCGGGTGCTCACCTGCATCATTAGTTATAGAATCAACTGCCACTCCTGGGGTGGCATTAGCTCCTTCGCCAATTCTTTCTTCTTCCCAGGTGTCATATACTAAAAATTAAAGCAATGCTCAAGTTAAAGGAGGAACCGTCATATAATCATCTCTATCACATGATCTAGAACATCAAAGGAGGGTGACATTCCTAAATGCCCAAGTAGCTTCCTAATTATAGATGTGGTCGATAACACACCGAGAAGAAGGACTCTACTAGACACGGCTCCGAGACATCCTAGGACACTTCAAAACCTTAGGCTCTAATACCGAGTTTGTCACGCCCCGACCTCGGGGAGCATGACTAGTGTCCAACTGAGATGCCTCGGTCAAGAAAGCGTACTAGATGCTTTCTTCCCGGCCTTACCCATGAATAAAGTGAAGATGTATTCCATTAATTAGACAATGAGAAGATTCCCTGAACAACACCAATTTTGTTACCATTAGAACTTCCTTCAAGATTCTCCAAAATATTACATTGCTCATTGATAGTTTAGAAGTGGAAACATGTGATACAAATACAACATCTTCAGTTCGTCTTTTCCAAAACCAAGATACAACCCACACTATGTCTACAGAGCCTCAATACAAGAGAGTTATTTGATGGTGCCGGTAACAAGGGCTTGGCTATACCTCAAAACACTATACATAAGGAAAAACGACACAAGACCGCGAAATGAAGTGGGCCTCACCAAGTCAATTGAGGAAAGGGTGTACCACTATCGCTGATCGATGCAGCCTGCTGTGGAACCACCTGCATCCATTAAAGATGCAGTGCCCCCGGCAAAACGGACGCTAGTACATATGGAATAGTACTAGTATGTAAGACTAAAAAGCCTCTCAATAGAACGACTAACAATACAATGAGAAAGAACATGGAACCAATTAGAGCCTCAAACAATATAACAATGTCTTGTTAAGAGAAAGATAAATTTAAAGTAAACAACCATGTTTCAGTTTTGGAGATCTTTACTACTGATATACCACGGTGTTTATTGCACGAAGTCTAATCATGGCCCGATCAACTAAGCCATCTCACCCAAAGTTATCTAATCACAATAGCACCATGTGCACGGCATGGCATCCGATCTCAGCTTGATCGGCTAAGTCGTCTCACCACAATGCCGTATGGGTCGACATCAATTTCCGCAAGCAATCATCTCATCCCAAATTAGGGGAACAACCACAACACATAATTCTCCTCCCATTTAAGGGGAATAATCTCATCACATCTGTACATGGATTTTACACCTCAATTACTCCTACCCCTCCTTGGTGATTAAAAGATTCTCCCAATACGTTTATTAAACAAAGAATTTATAGCTCATTTCATAATCTTTCACACATCTTTCCATTTCATTGGCACTAGTGGCCACAAAGGTAATTTCGTTCATGGCACGTCGGCCGTATTTCTTATTTCGTACTCACTCCTTTCACTTTTAAGAATCATCATGGATTATCAACAACAAGGCATTTCTAATCAAGACTTTGGGGATACATATGAGCAAATAAGTGTCTTATGCATATTGAGTTTTCTTCCACAATTTAGCATAATAACTTGCAATTGAAACATGATTGAAATAATAAAATTTTGACGCATTGGTCACGTTTGAATACAATCCCGAAGGAGAACATAATATGATAGGAGCATTTGGCACACATTTTTAGTTCACGACTTTCGACACAAGCTTGTTCAGAATAGTCAAATTTATAAGGAATAACTTGGTACATGAGGAATAAAAGCTTAGCCCATCATACTTAAAACTTACGAGAACATGGTCCCAAAACTGAGCAGGCCTGGTCCGGCTTGCGGCAGTTATGCGTACCGCAGAACGGTTATGCGGTCACATAACACGTTGCGAAATCTCCCTCCAGAAATCTTCATGCTGAATCTGCGACGAATTATGTGGCCCGCGAAGCGATTATGCGGCCGCATAATTGACCGCATAATGATCTTAAAAAATTAGCTCAAGTTCTATTCATCATGCGACGGATCTGCAGTCCGCAAAGAGGCTCTACAGTAGCGTAGTGGACCGCAGAAATGACATGTTCTGCAAATATTATCTCTCAACTCCCTGACGTACCGTACAATCCAAAAAGTCCGTACGACAGCGAGTTTGCGAGCCGCGAAGAATTTCTACAGTCCTCAAACACATTAGCCTAGCTCGGCGACGCAAAACCTCGGGTTTTAGGTGAAATTTTATCGGGCCATACATACTCTCCCGCTTAGGATCATTCGTATTCGAATGAGGGTCAAAATCAACCATCGACATCCAAAGCGACTCAGCTTCTAATTCACATACCAGTAGATCCAAATTTGACTAAGTCCCCAAATTTCTAGAAATTTCGGCAGATGTTTCCCTATAAATGGGCCTATCAACCTGTCATAGAACCCAAGAAACCAGTCCTGACAACAACACAACAATGTAACACTCCATGAAAACAACAACGGCCATGACGTCAGAAATATTATATTACCAAAAAGAAGATCCTTAACATACAATGTACAAGGGAAACATAATTCATATAAAGCAATTTCATAGAAACAATTACATAGTTATTCAAACAAATGCGGGTACTTTTTCTTCATCTCTTCCTTGGCCTCCCAGGTGGCTTCTTCAACCGATTAGTTTTACCATAGCACTTTCACGGAGGCAATCTCTTTATTTCTCTCCTTTTAGAATTGCCTATCAAGAATGGCAACTAGAATCTCTTCATAAGTCAATTCTTCACTAACCTCAATAGTCTCTACCGGAATAATGAGTGTCGGGTCTCCAACTACCTTCTTCAACATAGACACATGAAACGCTGGTGCACCAACGACATCTCTAGTGGTAGCTCAAGCCTATAAGCCACCTGAGCAGTCCTCCAAATGAATCTTTATGGTCTGACATACCTCGGACTCAATTCCCCTTTCTTACCAAATCGCATTACTTCACGGGGGAAACCTTCAAGAATACCCATCTTCCTCTTTGAACTCCAAATTCCTATGACGTACATCCAAATAGGACTTTTGATGACTTTGGGCAGTTTTCAACCGTTCCCTAATGATCTTAACTTTCTCCATAGCATGATGCATAAGGTTTGGCCCTATTAACTCTACTTCCCCAATCTCGAACAACCCAATGGGAGATCTACATCTCCTACCATTTAGAGCCTCGAATGCTGCCATCTGAATGGTAGCATGATAACTGTTGTTGTAGGAAAACTCTATGAGTGGAAAATGATAATCCCAACTACCATTGAAGTCAAGAACACAAGCTCGCAACATATTCGCGAGCGTCTGATTAGTCCGCTCTGCCTACCTGTCGGTCTGTGGATGGAAGGATGGACTAAGATTCACTGGAGTACCCAAACCTTGCTGAAATTTCTTTCAAATATTAGTTGTGAACTGTGCCCCCCCCCCCCCAATCAAAGATGATAGAAATTGGAGTGCCATGAAAACTTAACTATTTCCCTAATATACAACTGAGCATACTGTTTAGCTTTGTCGGTAGCCTTAACAAGTAAGAAGTGTGCTGATTTCGTGAGTCGATCCACAATCACCCAAATTGAGTCGAACTTGCAAGCAGTGCGATGTAGTCCTACCACAAAGTCCATATAGATCATCTCCCACTTCCGCATTGGAATTTCTGTATTCTGGGCCAGCCTACTGGACCTTCGGTGTTCGGCCTTCATTTGCTGACAATTTTGAAATCTTGCCACAAAGTCCGCTACATTCCTCTTCAAATCATTCCACCAGTAGAGCTTGTTAAGATCATGGTACATATTTGTAGAGCCTGGGTGCGTGGAATACCTGGAATTGTGAGCCTCGGTCATGATTCTTTCCCAGAAACCATCTATATTTTGAACACATAATTGCCCTTGGTACCTTAGTGTACCATCATTCATGCCACGAGAAAAAGTCATGGTCTTATGTTTATGAATCCCCTCCTTCAACCGTACCAACAACGAATCTTTGTGTTGCTTCTCATTGACTTCCACAACAAGCGATGATTCAGCCCTATTTTGCACAATCGCCCCCTTCACTAGATTCCGCAAGACGAACTCCCAAACTAGCCAGCCGATAAAATTCCTTGGCCAAAGGCCTTTGATATGCCTCCAAGTGAGCCAAACTATCCATGGATTTCCGGCAAAGAGTATCAGCCACAACATTAGCCTTCCCCGGATGATATAGAATATTGAAGTGGTAGTCGTTGAGTAACACAAGCGATCTTCTCTTCCATAGATTTAATTCCTTCTACTTGAAAATATATTGAAGGCCCTTATGGTCCGTGAATATATCCACATGGACCCCATAAAATAATGACGCCAAATCTTTAATGCAAAAACCACTGCTGGAAGATCTAAGTCATGTGTTGGATAGTTATTCTCATTATTCTTGAGTTGCCTTAAAGCATAAGCAATCACCTTTCCATGTTGCATCAATACACATCCAAGTCCAATCCTTGAAGCATCAAAATATACCACGTACCCATCAGTACTGTCGCGTAAGGTCAACATTGTTGCCGTAGTCAATCTTGATTTCAACTCTTAGAAGCTCTTTTCACAAGAATCTGACAATTGGAACTTAACTGCCTTCTGCATCAATTTAGTCAATGGAGAGGAAAGAGTAGAGAACCCCTCCATAAACTTCATGTAATACCTAGCTAAGCCCAAGAAACTGCGAATCTCTGTTGGAGTTGTAGGTCTAGACCAATTCTACACAGCTACAATCTTCTGAGGATCAACCTAGATTCCTTCTCTAGAGACGACATGACCCAAGAATGTGACAGATTCAAGACGAAATTCGCACTGTGAAATCTTTGCATACAACTTGTGCTAATATAGAGTCTGCAGAACTGTTGTGACAGGATCGGCATGGTCCTCTCGACTTCGTCAATATACAATAATATCATCAATGAACACTATTAGAAAGGAGTCAAGAAAAGGCTTGATTCGATTCATAAGATCCATGAAAGCTCTCGGGGCATTCTCAGCCTAAAAGACATCACCAAAAATTTGAAGGATGCCCATAACGAGTCCTGAAAGCTGTTTTTGGAATATCTTGCTCCCTGATCTTCAATTGGTGATACCCCGACCTTAAGTAAATCTTGGAGAAATACTTAGCACCCTTCAATTGATCAAACAAGTCATCTATCCTTGGCAGTGAGTGCTTATTCTTGATCGTGACGTTGTTGAGCTGCCGATAGTCAATACACGTCCTAGTGACACATCTTTCATCCTAACAGAGAGAACCGATGTGCCCTAAGATAACACACTCGACCGGATAAAACCATTTATGAATTCTTCCATTGTCCCTTTAGTTCCTTCAATTTGCCGGTGCCACTCTGTAGGGTAGAATAGATATAGGCTGCGTGCCTGGAATCACGTCAATCCTAAAATCGATCTCCCTGTCTGGTGGAATCAGGGAGCTCATCAGGAAAGACCTCCGAGAATTCATTCACAACTAGCACAGACTCAAATATAGGTGCCTCAGCATCGGTGTCAGTAACCCAGACCAAATGGTAAATACACCCCTTGTTGTAAAGATTCAGGATCCGAATATTTTGAAGACTATTTTCAGGACTCGGTATGGACACTACGAGTTCCTACTGAAGTCATTTGGGCTGACCAATGACCCAGCATAATTCATGCACCTGATGAATAGTGTATTCCAGTCATATTTTAATTCTTTCGTCATCGTATTTATTGATGACATCTGGATGTACTGTCGCAGCCAAGAGGATCATGAGCAGCATTTGAGAATCGTGGTCCAGGCCTTGAGGGAGAAGAAGTTGTATGCAAAGTTCTCAAAGTGTGAATTCTGGCTTGATTCGATGGCGTTTTTGGGTCATGTGGTATCCACTGAGGGGATAAAGGTAGATCTGAAGAAGATTGAAGCAGTTCAGGGTTGTCCTAGACCATCTTCAGCTACTGAGATTCGGAGTTTTCTTGGTTTGGCCAGATATTATCACTGCTTCGTAGAGGGTTTCTCGTCCATTGTTGCACCTCGAACAAGATCGACCCATAAGGTTGCTTCATTTAGGTGGTCTAAAGAGTGTGAAGAGAGCTTTCAGAAGCTCAAGACTACCTTGACCACAACTCCAGTTCTAGTTTTGCCTTCAACATCGGGTTCATATACGTTTTATTATGATGCATCGCTGATTGGTATTGGGTGTGTCTTGATGCAAGAGGGTAGGGTGACTGCTTATGCTTTGCAGTAGCTGAAGCCATATGAGAAGAACTAACCTATTCATGATCTAGAGTTGGCAGCCATAGTTCAAGCATTGTGGATTTGGAGGCATTATATTGACGGCGTGTCTTGCGAGGTACTTACCGATCATCAGAGTCTACAACACTTATTTAAGCAAAAGGACCTAAACTTGAGGCAGCAGAGGTGGTTAGAGCTATTGAAAGACTATGATATCACTATTATGTACCATCTCAAGAAGGCCAATGTAGTGGCCGATGCCTTGAGTAGAAAGACAGAGAGTATGGGTAGCCTTGCATATATTCCAGTTGGTGAGAGGCCTCTAGCATTGGATATTCAAGCTTTGGCCAATTAGTTCGTGAGATTAGATGTTTTGGATCCTAGCAGGGTTCTTGCTTGTGTGGTTTCTCAGTCTTCCTTGTATGAGCGCATTAGAGAGCGTCAGTATGATGACCCCTATTTGCTTGTCCTTAAGGACACGGTTCAACACCTCGATGCCGAGGAGGTTTTAGTCGGAGATGATGGGGTGCTGTGGATGCATGGCCGAATTTGTGTGCCCAATGTAGATGGGTTACATGAGTTGATTCTCTAGGAGGCCGATAATTCATGGTACTCCATTCTTTCAGGTGCCGCTAAGATATAGTAGATTTTATCCAGCATAATTGGTGGAGAAGAATGAAGAAAGATGTAGTGGAGTATGTGGCTCGGTGCTTGAACTATCGGCAGGTGAAATACGAGCATCGGAGGTCGAGCAATTTGCTTCAGAGACTTGAGATTCCCGAGTGAAAGTGGGAGCATATTACTATGGATTTCATTGTTAGGCTCCCACGGACATTAAAGAAATTTGACGCTATGTAGGTGATTGTGGATAGGTTGACCAAGTTGGCCCATTTCACTCTGGGGGTGACTACCTGTTCTTTAGAGCGGCTAGCTTAGATCCATATTCGTGAGGTTGTTCGTCTCCATGGCGTGCTTTTGTTCATTATCTCCGATAGGGGCACGCAATTCACATCGCACTTTTGGAGGGCCATACAACGTGAGTTAGGAACACGTGTCGAGTTGAGTACATCATTTCACCCCTAAACGAACGGGCAGTCCGAGCGCACCATTTATATCTTAGAGGATATGTTACGTGCATGTGTTATTGATTTCAAGGGTTCATGGGATCAGTTCTTGCCACTTGCAGAGTTTGCCTATAATAACAACTACCAATCAAACATTCATATAGCTCCTTATGAGGCCTTATATGGGAGGCGGTGTCGTTCTCTATTTGTTAGTTTGAGCCAGGAGAGGTTAGGTTGTTGGGTACTAATCTGGTTCGAGATTTCTTGGAGAAGGTCAAGTTGATTCGGGATTGGCTTCGTATGACACAATTTGGATAGAAGAGTTATGCCGATCGGGAGGTTCGTGATGTAGCATTTATGGTGGGAGAGAGAGTGTTGTAGTGAGTTTCACCCATGAATGGTGGTATGAGATTCGAGAAGAAGGGCAAGTTGAGCCCTAGGTATATTGGTCCTTTTTGGATTCCTGAGAGAGTGGGGGAGGTGGCCTACAAGCTTGCTTGCCACCCAGCTTATCGGCAGTTCACCCGGTGTTCAGTGTTTCGATGCTTCAAATGTATTATGGTGATCCGTCCCTTGTATTAGATTTTAGCTCAGTCTAATTGGACAAGGATTTAACTTATATTGAGGAGACGGTGGCCATCTTGGACAGGCAGGTTCGAAATTTGAGGTCAAAGAACATTGCTTCAATAAAGGTTCAATGGAGGGGTCAACTAGTCGAGGAGGCGACTTGGGAGACCGAGCGTGATATGCATAGCCGTTAACCACATCTTTCCAGCACTTCAGGTATGTCTCTATACGCGTTCGAGCATGAATGTTTGTTTTAAGAGGGGGAGAATATAAGGACTCGGCCGGTAGTTTTGAGTATCTTAGCCCCATTCCATTATTTATTGCTTCCTCTATATTCTATTGTTGTTATATGACTTGTCGAGGTAGTTTTTTTGGTTTCGGGTGAGTTTCGGAGTGAATTAAGACACTTAGTCCCAAAGTTGAAAGCTTAAGTTGAAAGAATTGATCGGAGTTTGACTTTTGTTTAGACAACTCCGGAATAGAGCTTTGATGGTTCTGATAGCTTCATATGGTGATTTTAGACATAGGCGTATGTTCCGATATTTATTTTGAGGTCCGTAGTTTGGTTTGGAAAAAGTTGGAAAGTTGAAGGTTTGGAAGGTTGATAGGTTTGACCGATGGTTAGGTTTATTAATATCGGGCTTGGATTGTGATCCCGGGAGTCGGTATAAGTCTGTTATGTCATTTGGCACACAAAATTTGAGCTCATTCAGAGTTGGTTTGGTATGATTCAGCATTAGTTTTAGAAGTTTAATGTCCATTGATTTAATAGGCTTAAATTGGGGTAGGATTCATAAATTTGATGTCGTTTGATGTGATTTAAGGCCTCAAGTAGGTTCATGTTGTGTTTTGGGACTTGATGGTGTGTTTGGACGGGGTCCGAGGGTCCTGAGGTCCCTGTGCGTGATTCGGATTGAAATCAGGTTCATTTTGGACTTAGGATGATTGCTGAAGCACAGCTAAGTCTGGTGCAACCGTAGAAGCGATCTAACGGCCGCAGGTGCGAAATGGGGCTAGGTGAGCTAGGTCCGCAGGTGCAGAGGTTCTTGCGGAGGTGGTGCATTCACAAATGCGGATATCTTCCGCATAAGCGGATTTTGGTCAGTTGTCTCAGGACTACTAGTGCGGTCAAGTACCGCAGAAGCGAAAGTGCAGGTGCGCCTTTTGTCCGCAGGAGCGGAATTCCCCTGAGCCTTAGTTGAAGCCGCATTTGCAATGCATTTTCCGCAGATGTGGAGTATCAGAAGGGACGAGTTGTCCACATGTGTGGAAAGCTTGGGCAGAAATAGTGGGGATCAAGGGTTTTGTTCCATTTTTCATATTTTGAGTTAGAGAGCTCGGTTTTGGGCGATCTTGGAGGGGATTTTCAAGTATTGGATCGTAGTAAGTATTTTTTACTCAAATTTGCTTATTATTCCTGATTCCATCATTGTTTTTATCATTTAATTAGTGTTTTGAGTTGGAGAAAATGGATAATTTTTTGACAACTTTCCTAAACTATAAATTGAGGATTTAAAGGTCGATTTGAGGTCAGAATTGGATAATTTTTGTATGGTTAGACTCGTATTGGAATAGGTGTTCAGATTTTGTATGTTTGTTCGCGCTCCAAGGTGCGAGCCCGGGGTTGAATTTTTAAGTTGACTTTTTGATTTTCTTTAAAGATTACAACTTTATTATCTGGAATCATTTTTATGGTTTATATTTATGGTATTGAGTTATTTTGGCTAGATTCAAGGCGTCCAGAGTTGGATTTTCACGGAAAAGGCTTACTAGTTGGTTGATTTAGCTTGTTTGAGGTAAGTATCTTATCTAAATTTGTGTTGAGAAACTACCCCTTAGGACTTAGGTTGATTTGTGTTGTTTGGATTATGTGAAAGATGTGTACATGAGGTGACAAATGTCTACACTAGCTTATATGTGGTATTTTGACGAGTTTAGACTAGACTCATTCATTCATTTAATTAGAAATTGTAATATTATGTTATATGTTTCATTGTTAAATTGCTCTTTACATGCTTACTTGATGCTGTTATCACATGCTTTATCCCTTATTGTCAAATATGCTCTTGTATGCCTTAATTTCCTTTATTAACTCTCTTATTGTCGTGTTACCTCTTTTATTGTCGAGTTATTCTTATTTGAAGTTGTTGGTCCTTGAGATATCCTTCCTTGTTGAGAGTAATTTTTATTTATTTGGTTATTATGGGGATTCTTCTTCACATTGCGATTAAGTCATGGGCTATACGCTGTGGTAACTTTAGTATTGTTGATTTGGCAAGATATGGTTTATGGGAACTTGTGATGCTAGTTGTTATTGTGTTGTCATATCGATGTGCATGCAGTAGTATAAGGATAGGGGTTAATGTGCATGCGGCGATATAAGGTGGGAATTTATGTGCGTGTTGCTAGTAAGGGAATTACTTGAAGCCACACGGCCACATAAGAAGGCTAACGTGCGTGTAGCTATTTCGGAAAAGATATTTTCAAAATTATCTTAATATAAGGCTAACGAGGAAATATAAGGAAAGGTTGTGATTTTGAATTGAGAAATGTGGATATGAGGCGGTACCTCAGTTGTGATTCTTGATGTTTGTTCTATGTTAAAGATGCTTATCGGTTGAATGGTTTTGACATCTTTTTATTTTCCTTACTTGTTTTGTCCGTATTGATTACTTGAAAATTCTTTCATGCGATAACTCCTTGTTTCCTTTATTGCTTAAATTTCGTGTTAGCTTACATTATTGAACTGTCTTATAAGTCATTTATTTCCTCATCTTCCATTGTTTGTTTGTGTTATACCTTGTTCAGTTTCTCTTATCCTAGTAGGTGTCTTGACCTGATCTCGTCACTACTATACCGTGGGTAGGCTTGATACTTACTGTTGACAGTCAATTTTGACCCTCCATTTTAAAATTAATTTACTTACACTTAATAATTTGGAATGAATATTTTGAATATATTTTCATTCAATAATACCTATTTTACAAAATTAACTAAGTATTAGTTATAAAATTAATAATTTAATATTAGTATTAAGCAATTACAATATACCTGTTAATGTAACTTTTGCATACACCAGATATGCTTTATAATTAATTAAACGAATTACTCCTTAATTTCTAATTAATTAGATTACTATGCTAGTAATTCAAAATTAGTGTTATAATTTAGAAAATAAAGTATTGTATAAATGATTAATTACAATAATTAGTGATATATTTGATAATTAAAAATTTTACTGCATTTTATTGGAAATAATTAAGTTTATTTAATTTAATTTTCAAAAGGGGTTAAAAAGCTAAAAGGTTATAATTGCAATTCATAATTAAAACACAAAGGCTGCCATTTAAATTATTTATATCCCAATACGTAGGCCCAATCCGTAATTAACCCAGTCCAGGTCCATCATCACACTCCACATTGGCAATCCATGCCACTCCCGTCAGACCAATCCGCTCCTGCCACATCACCCGTCTCCCATACTCACTAAACAAAACACAACAAATCGGGGCCGTCTATTTCTTAGATCAACGACGCACGATTTTTTACTCTATTTCCTCTTTAATTTTTAACGCCTAGAGATTTCATCTTACTCGTTGGATCACAATGATCTAAAGGCCAAATAAATTTCCCACAAAAATATTTAACACCAAAATACTAGTATTTAGATGAATGGCCCAGATCCTATCCCTAAAGCTTAACCTAAGAGACCACCACCCCTCTCTCAAAAACCCTAATCATTTCCCCCCACAAGCCCGACCGCCTCCCTTTCCCTTTTCTCTCCATTTTCTCTCAACCTCACAGCTCAAATCAATGATAGACTTTGCACAAATTCTTGCAAGGTCATGAATTCATATAGAGATTCATCATTCCTGCCTCCTATATCTATGATTCCAGCTGAGCCTTTCCCATTTCACCGATAAAATTCAAAATGCACCAAATCCGAGCCTTGCACCAAAGAATGCAACTTTAAATCCCCTGATTTCTCTTATGCTCCATCAAACCAGAGCATGCATGAGGATTTTTCGAAAGCCTCATTATGTTATTCAACGTCCAGAGGTCAAACGCAGTGACCTCTGGACATTCGACTGACCTCAAATCAATCTGTGAGAATAGTCCGGCACCCTGAAGCTGGTCAAATAATTCATCCCGCCAGAGTTAATTGCCGGTGATGGCCGAAAAAAAGCATCCCATCTCTTTGATTGAGAGAACCGCCGCGGCCCTTCTCCCCCTTTTCCATCTGTTATTGTCGCCGTGACAGAGCTCCGGTAGGCTAGTAATGGCGATGCTACAACTGCTACACCTCTATCACCCTCGCCGGAAATGCAAAAAAAAAAAACCAGATCTGGAAATAGCATATTTTGTTGGTTGGATTTTGCTTCATGTTACCTCGTCGCTATGTTTGATCTGCTTTATTTTGATGCTTGTTCTAGGTTTTTCTCTAGAGCTCTTAGTGGCAGAAATTCTGGCAGAGCTATGATGGAACACCGGCAGACCCTCTCCCTTCTCCTTTCTCGTTTGTTTATTTGTATACTATTAACTGCATAGCTAGACTCTAAAAATGGTTCATTGGTTGGATTTGTGACTGATCTGGCCGGATTCAAATTTCCAGTGACCTCCATAATTTTCGGTGACCTCTATATTTTTCGGTGACTTTCTTGTTCTTCTCACTACCATCTTTGTAGGTTATTAGAAAAAATGAAAGAGGTTCATACTTCATCACTAGCCAGAATCTGACCGGAAAAAACTGCCTCTGGCATTGTTGTCCATTGTAGCTGCCTGTAAATCAAAGGAACTATATTCTTGCATCTGATTTCATTTCCAGTGATGGTTTATTGCTCTAATAATTCATATTAAAGTTGTGGGCTTCATTAAAACTTGCTAGTAATTCTTGCTGAAATTTGGTTTGAGATGGGATCCCAAGTTGTTGGTTATCCGTCCTCAATACTGCTCGCTTCGTCTGGATTCCTTGTTGGAATTTCGCTCCACAATAGGTGCTGCTATGGGGTTCCTGACCGTGTTTCTTTGCTAACAATTTCGACCATTTTGTTAGAGCTTCAACGTTGTTGGTTTCTATTATTTCTGTTTTGCTGCCATGTGCCATTTGACACTGCATGTTTGTTTCTCGGACGAATGTAATGTTGATTGAAAGATACCAAATCGTTCAGGGTTTACTGTCATTGAACAAACATTGTAAGGTTGATGAGAACAACTTTTTGAGGCCACGATGCCCCGAATGACCCTCGGATTGGGCCCGAAATAATGAGGCGATGATGATAAATATCGGAAAAGGAAAAAGACGAGAACACGAACCAACAACCTATGGTGGGCGACACGGTTGGCCAGCGGAGCTGCTACTAAGGCGGTTCCTGTTCTCATGTCTAGACGGATATCAGAAAATACATATCTGAGCCACCTATATATTTTTAATCCAAAAACTATATTCCAAAATTATTTTCCAAAAATAATTTCCCAAAAAACATTTTTTCAAACAATCTTTCAAAAGGACAAAAACATTTTCAAATCCTTTTTTAGGAACAATTTTCCCAAAAGAAAACATTTGTAAACAAAAATCATTTTAAAAAAACGTCATTAAATTCATTTTTACTTTATGTTATTTTACTAATAATTTCACTTCTCTTGTCTTGTGAGATACTATCACACAGAATTACTTTCGGAAGATGACACTCGAAGATGAAAAGACAAATGCCAAGCTCCCCGCTTCACACTTCCTATTCTAGAATGTATCCAAAATCGTATAGTATAGTAAAATCGTAGAGAGTTGTTGTGGTTGCTTGCTTTGATATTATCTACTTGCTAAACACTTAGGGTAAATTGCATCTAGTTAATAATCAGACTAACTTGCAATATTGTGTGTTGAGTAATTCTTGAAGTTTGTGTGAGATGTTGAATATATTTTATAGCAAGGTTAATTAATTTAGAGTCAGTGTATACCTAACTAAATTAATTAATCAAATACATAATAATGAAACATTTCATTTTATTGTAAAAAAAAAAAAAATTTCTCTTTGTCTTCAAATTATATGAATATTTTTTTGAAGCACTTTATATCTAAAATTGTTCATTAATTGACACATCTTAAGTAGGGAATTGTAATTAGACTATCATACCATTCTTTGAGAAACTTAGGCCTTGTAGTCATTCGGGTTTGGTCCACGCAATTGTGTTCTAAGACCATGACGCAAAAATGGTCTTTAGTTACTTATTGAATGATGAATCACTTTTTTTAGCGCAAATATTTCTTCATATTGATGCAATAGTTTTCTATATCATAAAGATTTTTGACACATTTTTCTTATACTACATTTATTCTTTAATTGTCAAGATTAGTTCTTTCATTTTAATCGTCCTATACTAAGGTTGTTCAAAGATTATTCTTTCCATCTTTTGCTAATCTTGTGGAGTAAATATTATTTTTACATTTAGCTTTCTGGTTAAATGATTAACCTTTGCACATAAATTAAATTGCTTTCAAAGTGTATTCTTCAATTAATATTCATTTAGTCAATTTGTAAATATTTCATTTATCACTAAATTGTAACGACTCGACCAGACATTTTGCTTTCTAGATCCCCATTCCCCTAATTAAGACTCCCCGTATGTGCTTTACTGTTTTAATGTTGAGAGTCGGCTCATTGAATGTTTTTAAAATTCTTTAAGTTTGGTTTGGAGTAGGTTTTGGTGATATAGAGGTCAGTTTGAGATTTCGAGCCTGGGAATAATCCCGTATGATGATTTAAGACTTGCAGAAAAAATTTGACGTCATTCCAAGTTGATTTGATATGAATCGGACGCGCGGAAGTGTTTTTAGAAAATTTTGAGTTTCATAATTTGATTCATGCGTTTGGGCAATTCATATTTGTAGATGTTATTTCTGAGTTTTGATCATGCAAGCAGGGTCTGTATTATGCAGTTGGATGTGTGAGTGTGATTAGATAGGGTCCTGGGGACCCCCGATGCGAAACGGATTAGAATCAGACTCGGAAATTTTGCATGGGGGACTGCTGGTGCACCAGTTCTCGTGCTTTCGTACCTGCGTGATTTTGGCAACGGGTTCGAGCTTGCAGAAGCGTGCCTGTGATCGCAGAAGTGGCTTGGGGTGACTAGCCAATGGTCACAGAAGCGGAGAAGGAACCGCACCTGCGAACTCGCAAGTGCGAGGAAGGCGATCTCAGAAGTGGAAGGCTGCCAGCCAGCTTGGGTTCGCAGGTGTGACCCTTTTTGCGCAGAAGCGGGCTTGCAAAAATGAGGCTTTGCCCGCAGAAGCGATAATGGTAGGCCTGGGCAAGTTTCTCACCTGCGAATAATTGTCTGCTGAAGCAGAGACGCAAGTTCAACAGTGTTGTCGCAGGTGCGAACATCGCTGAGGCAGTGAGGTTCATTTAATTCGGACTTAGGCTCATCCTCCCTCCCCCCCCCCAAACCCCGTTTTCACTTAGAGAGGTCGACTTGGGAGCTCTTGCAGAGGGGTTTTTCGTCTATCATCGTGAGGTAAGTAATTCCTACATAATGTGAGTTTTTTTTTTAAGATCCACTAGGAAGGTTACCCAGGGTTGATTTTCATAAATACAAAATAAAGTACAATAATGGAGGGGGATATAAACCTTACCTCCTATAAAAGAATGTGTACACTCTTGGTCATAAAAGCATGATGACCAAGTATGCTTGAACAACTATGATAAGTTAGACCTATTATGATGCAATGATTGTCTATCTTATAGCATCGATAGACAATCATATGTAAAAAACAGTATGAAGTGAATCTAGGTCAACCATACAAAAAAGTACATATGTTCCTAAATCTCCTAAGTAAGTGGGTTGAAATAGTATCCTCCATGTGCAATAGGATCTATTTTTGACAAAAGATGGGAATCTTCTAAGTAATGTGTCAGATAACAAGTAGTAGCAATGTTCACCTTTACTATGGCATTGATAGCAAAGAAAGTAGAATTGAAGATGGCTAGCAAAAAGGCGCCATGTGGTTGGACAGTAGTACTGGCATTGTCTATTGCATATGATAGAGAGTTGAATTGCCTTCATCTTACAATGAGTGTTGTTATGCTGAGAAGTGTTCTGCTGGTAGAGTCTAGTGGACGACCATTGCAGGTAAGGTAGGTTTGTGCCCTTAAGTTCTTCCTGCACTAGAGGCTGCTGTTGATATCTGCTGCTGGAGTGGTGGTTGCTTCGAAGGTTGTTGCATTCCCTAGAGTCATCATGTGTATTTGTGTGTTGCTTGTGCTGAGTTCCTATTTTTTGTGTTGCTGTAGCTTGTGTTATGGTTCTATGACTTGTAGCTGTTGCTGAGGTGATGAGTTTCTGTCTAACTTGCTGTTGCTGCTGCTGCTGTTGTTGTGAGGCTGTTTGTTACCTGTCTGGTACTTGTAGAGGTGCTTCATCTTCCAGTGAGTGCTGTGGATAGTATGATGAAGAGTGTTCTGCTGATGAGGTCTGATGAACAGGCAATGCAGGTAAGGTATGTTTGTTTCCCTAAGGTCTTCCTGCAGTGGTGACTGCTGTTGATGCCTGCTGCTGCAATGGTGAATGTTGCTGAGGTGATGACTGAGATTTTGGCTTGCTATTTGTGGCTGTGTGTAATCCTATTGTAGGTGTAATGGTTGATGGAGTAATCTTGTGTACTACATGTGATGTCTAATGGATGTAGCTCCTTCTGCCTCAATATAGATATGACTAGCTTAGTTGGTGTGCTTCTAAGGCTGCTGCATTCCCTAGGTTCTTCATGTGTATTTGTGTGTTGTTTCTGCTGAGTTCCTGCATCATGTGTTTCTCTAGCTTGTAGCTTCTGCTGTGTTTTTGTGACTTGTAATCTTTGCTGAGGTGATGAGTCGCTGTCCATCTTGCTGCTTTTGCTGGTGTTGCTGCTGCTGCTATTGCTGCTGCTGTGGGGTTGTGTGTTAGTTGTGAGGTGCTTGTGGAGGTACTACATGGTGTTGATCCAGTGATAAATTGTATGGAGGAGGGGCCATGGTGATTGCTGCAATTGCAATAGAATGAGCACTAGGAGTGCTGATACCACACATTGCAATTGTGGCAATAACCCGGAGTATTGAGTGGCTGGCTTAATGTGTATGTGGATTTGTTGCAGTTGTGAGCTTGTGGGGGTCATATATTTAAAAGTAGGGAAGTTGGTCCAGGATAGTATCTGCAGGTGCAATGGAATGAGCACTAATAGTGCTAATAACACATATTGCCCTTGCAGTACTATCCTGGTCCAATCCATATTGCTAACACTGTTAGGACTAGTTATATGGTATGTGACTTGCATTGTCTGTTGAGTTGATGATTGTCTGTGTTGTGGGCTGCTTTTGTGTGATTGTGTGATATGTGGTTGTATCTGTATGTAATGTTTGAGGTATTTGGTGGATCTTTCTCTCTCTGAATGGCTGCTATTGTGGCTGGATATCATGATGATCTTGCACAATTGCTGCAGTTGTGAAGTTGTAGTGATCATATGGTGAAGGGTAATGAGGAAGATCTAAGAAGATTGTTGCAGGTACAAAAGGATGAGCACTGAAAGTGCTAATACCACACATTGCACCTGCATCAATATACTAGACCAATCCTGATTACCTGCAGTGTTGAGAGGGATGTTGGTTTAAGTGGTAGCAGTGGTGGTTTTGTTTTCTTTCTTGGACTTCTATTTATGATTTTTGGGGTTGCTGGTGTTTTGAGAATGTTTTTCTTGTTGCTGGAGTATCAATTGGTGCATCAGTGGACTGGACCAATCATGCTTACCTGCAATATACTGCAAAAGCACAAACAGTGTTAGTACTGAGTATGCTCTGTTCCATGAGTGTTCCTGATTGATACTTTCTCTGTTGATGTTTCTGTGTTCCTGGGAGATGGTGATTTGAATTGCACGTATTGATTTCTTGCACATGCTCTTATTATTCATATCCATTAGAATTGGTGGGGAGCAACTGTGGTGGAAAGTTGCTCTTTTTGGATCTCCTATGTCTGAAAGTTGGTGTGGCTTTGAAGTCAAGGTATATCTATCCTCTTATTTGTGCAGGCAGGTCCAATTGACTATTGTAATGTGTCATTGAACTTAGAGCATGACTCAATTTTGAGAGGGCATCGGCTGTACAGTTAGCTGCTCTAAAGGCATGTAAGTATTTCAAATCATCACATTGTTGTTTCAAAGTGGTGATATTCTGTATCACCATTATAACGGCCCGATTTGTCGTAAAAACACATATGATACTAATTATTTAGATTTGGCTTGTCTTAAGTGTAAATCCCTCTTTGTAATTATGCAATTTTAACATTCTTACTGGGTATGAGGTATAAGAATCTAATAATTAAGAAAAGAGTTCAAAAAGGAAAGCAATGGAAGATATGTGGTCGCATTTCTAACATGCGGACCGCATATCTTACATGGGCATCGCATACTTGGACAGATTTCTGGGCAAAGGTTCATGTCAGAAATGCTGTCTGAAATGCGAACCGCATTTGAAGAATGCGGATCGCAAATTGCACTGCCTGTATCGCAGATTGGAACAGAGAACTGGACAAGTTTTATGTCAAAAATGCGGTGAGAAATGCGGACTGCAATTCTCACAGTGAGATCGCAGAATGAGATAGAGTCTTGGGCCAAATGCCATGTCAGAAATGCGGTCCAAATGCGGACTGCATGTTGAGTTTGCGACCAGAATGCGATCGCATTCTGGACACCTGAAATTTTATTTTTGTCCGAATTTTGACCCGCTATAAATAGGAACTAGGAACCCTAACATGCAAAACCCCCCTTATTTCGTCAATTACCTCAAAAAAACTCACCAAAACGCCCTCAAACCCCAGCAAAACGACCTCCAAGTCACCATGAAAACAACCCCAAAATCCGTGAAAATGTATCCAAAATATAGTCATCAACCTCCCCATTTACTAGCCCAGCTTTCCCCATTTAAACCCACCAAGAACAAGCTGCAACTCGCTGGAAAATAGCCCTAGTTTAAGCTGAAAAACAACCGTAGAATCACTCCCTTCAAACCCCAACATCTATTACAAGAAACCCCACTCTCTAACACCAAAGACCCAGCTCAAATTGCTGCAAATTGTGCCAAGAATTTTAGCTGAGTTAAGGCACCTACCAAGTTGTAGCTCGTTAGCTCCAATTGAGTTCGCCTAAAGTTCGTGAGCATTCATAAAAGGTTGGGCTCGAAGAATTGTTGGAAGTCAGGGAAGTTATTTCAAAGCAAGGTAAGTGTTTGTTCTAACCTTAGCTTGAGGGATTAGAAATCGTGTCTTAATTGCTAAATTGCTCCTTGTTGAGAACAACGTATAGGCATGGTGACGAGTGTCTATACGTTGGTGTCACGCATGGTTGTGGGTCGTATATGGATAATTGGTGTGTGACTACTGTTTCGAATTGTTGAATATTATTCTTGATTTCATTATGATATGTTGTAAGTGGGAGCGGGTGGCACGCCTGCCACGAGATATTGTGAATTGAGGGCGGGTGGTACGCCTACCACAAGGTTTCTTCATTTTTTTTAGTTGTTCCTTTTGGTTATGGTTCTAGCCTTCTTTTTATTCGGTATAAAGTTGATGGTTAACTAGATTAGTCGAGTGAGGAGTTCGTAGGAGTTTAAAGGGTCCAGTGTCAAAATTGTGGGTAGTGTCTAAGGAGTTAGTAGGAGTTTAAAGGGTCCAGTGTCACATTAGTAGAGTCGTGTCTATAGTTAATAAAAAATGATAATTGGGTTGGGAGGTTAATTGTAGAACTTTGGCTGTAATTTGAGTACTGACATCGATTGAGCTAAATAGGAGTCGAGTTTGGTTTGGTTATAGCTGAGTCCCCCTGGCCAGGATGATTGTTTGATGTTAATTGTTCCCTTGTTGGGAAGTTGTTATGTTGCTTTGTTCCCTTGCCGGGACTTCTTGTGATTGTTGTAATGATGAAAGTGGGAGCGGGTGGCACAGCTGCCACAGGATATATGATAAGTGGGAGCAGGTGGCACGCCTGCCACAAAATATGATGAAAGTGGGAGCGGGTGGTACGCCTACCACAGTATATATTGTAAGTGGGAGCGGGTGGCACGCCTGCCACGAGATGTGATGTATGTGGGAGCGGGTGGCACGCCTGCCACAAGAGTTTACTATAAGTGGGAGAAGGTGGCACGCCTGCCACGGGATGTGATGTATGTGGGAGCGGGTGACACGCCCGCCACAAGAGGTTACTGTAAGTGGGAACGGGTTGCACGCTTGCAACAAGAGGTTACCGGAGGAAAAAAGGGTGGATTGTATTACATGTCATTGTGTTAAAGGCTGAATTGCAGTTTTCTTTCTTATTCATTGATGATTCGTTTTGTTTTATTTGTCTGCTATTCCGATGTATGTTTTCCTTTTCCCCTTTTAAATTGTTTATGTATTTTATCTTCTGTTGTAGATACATATATGCTTAAAATTTCACGGGTTTACCCTGGAGTCTGGTCCTAACCTCGTCACTACCTCGCCGGTGTTAGGCCAGGCACTTACCAGCACATGGGGTCAGTTGTGCTGATACTACACTCTGCACTCTTTTGTGCAGATCCTAGTGCCGCAGGCTTCGAACAGTAGGAAGCTTCCAGCCTTTGATTTTCAGGCGACCCAAGGTAGTTCTGCAAACGTCCGCGGATCTTGGAGTCCCCTGTCCATTTCTTGTATCTGTTTCTTCGATGTAGTCCAGAAATAATATTTTGTTGTATTCTTCAGACCCTGTTTGTAGTACTCTTAAATAGTCTGTGAAACTGTAACACCAGATCTTGGGTAGACCGTTGTGGATAGTTTATCGGAGATAGTTGTGTAAAGTATTAACTTTGCGTTTGCTTGTTGAATTACTGCTTTCAGTTGATGCATTTGTGATGTAATGAATTCGTAAATAGAAACGTGGTAGTTAGTCCGATTGACTGGCTTGCCTAGCTTTCACTAGTAGGCGCCATCACGACTCTCGAGGATGGGAAATCCGGGTCGTGACAACCATGCATAAGGTCCATGGTGAGACAGCTTTGCTAGTTAGCCACTGAATAAGCATTTGAGAGTCAGTTTCCAGATGAATTTAGGTGTAGCCATTCTCAATACACCACTTGATACCAATGTAGGTTGTTTCAACTTCTGCTATGTTATTGGTACCTTCTCCCAAGGGGCTTGAGATTGCATGGATGAATTTCCCTTCATGATCTCTAATAATGATTCCAGCCCCAATTTTCCCAGGATTGCTCAGAGTACTGCCATCAGTATTCACTTTAACAAAGCCCATGAGTGGTTTAAGCCAAGTGACCTGTCTTGTGTAATAATGTGAGTTTAATACGTGTATTTGGGGTAGATCCTTAACTTATAAATTGTAAAAATTATGGGTTTAGTTGAAAAACCTAGGTTTTGATAGAAATGGGATTTGACCATGAAATTTGTTATAAAATTGAGTGAATATTTGATATTTGAGTTCGTGAGGCTGTGGGTAATGATTATCTTCAAAAATTTATAGAATCCGGGCACGTGGGCCCGGGCGTGAACTTTTAGAATCTTCTAATTAGGTTTGGGAAATTCCTCTAATAGCTAGATTATGAGCGTTCGAGCATATATTGATCAATTCTTATAATATTTGGCTAGTTTCGGATTGTTCGAAACCGACTTGAGGCTTTAGAATGAATTTGTGGACCGGAAGTGAGCTTCGAAGTGAGGTAAATCTCTTGCCTAACCTTGTAAGAGGCAACTCATCCCCTTAGGTTTGTTTTGTTGTGCATTTCTTGTGTGGGGAGCTACGAACGCACGCGGTGACAAGAGTCCATACGTAGCTTAATTCCATGAGATGTCCGGGTAGACTTAGATCCACACCACGTTTTTAATTGTACTGTTGTGATATCTTGCATATTGACTGTCTTGAATAGTATTGAGACTAGGGATTTAAATTTGAAATTATTGATGTAGCTTTTTCTTTGAAAATTTGAGGAACAATTAATACCTATGAAAAATCCATGTCCTCTCGCGTCGCAAGTACTTCTGCGAGCAAGGAAAATATCTCTACTCTAATGGGATCGGGCCATTTGCCTCGGCAGTATTGTATTCTTATAGGATCGGGCCATTCGCCTCGGCAGTATCATATTCTTATGGGATCGGGCCGTTCACTTCGGCAGTACTACTGTTCTTATGGGATCAGGCCGTTTGCCTAGGTAGTACCACTATTCTTGTGGGATCGGGCTGTTCACCTTGACAGTACCATTATTCTTATGGGATTAGGCCGTTCGCCTCAGTAGTTTCGTGCTTAATAATCAAAATGGGTTTCGGATTGAATAATTGAGGTAGTACCTTCACTGTTAGATGAGATGTTGATGATGTGTTACGGGGTCCTGCTATTCTTATTGTAATTTCTTTTTATTTAACTCATTGATGCACGTTGTTTGCACATTTCTTATTATTATTGACCTCTAGTAAGTGTCAAGTCGATCCCTCGTCACTACTTCTTCGAGGTTAGACAAGATACTTACTGGGTACAGTTGTTTTTCATACTCACGCTACACTTCTGCACTAATGTGCAAGTAATCTGTTACGGAGACTTAGAGGTGAGCTACTTGCGTTGCTACGATACACAGCACCGGAGTCTCCTTCTATATTATTTACTTTTTTTTATTACTTTCAAATAGTAGTCTTAGTGGTTTATATATTCCTTAGATTATCTCATGTACTTGTGGCGCCGGGTTTTGGGGATTTGTAGCACTTTTGTGCTGTTGTACTCGTCACTTCTATCATAGTAGACTATATATATTTTTATGTTGAAACTTTTTTTAAAAGACTTATCATCATTGCATAAAATTGGTGTAATTAAAATATGTTAAAAATGGGTTAAATAAATAGTAGATTTGCTTGTGTGCTGCCTGGCGGTGGCGTTAGGTGCAATCTCGACCTAGTACGGAATTGAGCCGTGACATACACATTATCTTATACTCTCATTCCTTTAAAAACTTCTTGTACTTGATCATTTATATTAAATGAAATTCCTTCATATCCTATTCATTAAATTAAAGTGCAAGATATAGTGTTCGTGCATCCTTTAACCTTGTCTTGAATTGCTTATCATCCTTTATTAAATTATGTACTTTAGTCAAATATATACATTGCTAGCTTCTCACTTGACCTATTCTTTAAAATACCAATTGTACTCTTTATATCTCGTGCACCAATTTTTAAAATATAAGTCATTTCATACATTTTTTGTTATTTTACTTTTTACCACACATGTACATAAATATAAACATATTTCATTACTCATTTGCCATAACTAATTGTGCTTTAGTTAATTTATTTTCATAATCTTCTTGTAGATATTAATCAACTCTCTTCGTACCCTATTCATCACATAAAAACTATCCAAAGATATTCTTTACCTTTTATTATATGTGTGTTCACTCAAAACTAATCAAGTATAAGTAAATTGCTTGGCTTTAATTATAAGTCGAAGTTTCCTCCTATACTCTATTTTGAACCTAATTATTTCAATCAAATCCCAAAAAAGATTTTTTTTATTAATTTTCTTTGCATAACTTGTTGTATATATTTACCACAAATAAAATAGTCATACTTTATATATTTATTCACTACGTGACAATTGTATTGTCTGACGACCCGGCTAGTCATCTCGTGAGTTACCGCTCCGTTTTCTCCATTTCTGCTTTATTATGCTTTGTTATCCGTATTTTATGTGATCGAGTAGAGTAGTTTGCGTTCGGAGTGGGTTTGGTAAGAAATGAGACACTTAGTCTCTTTTAAGAAGGTTTAAGTTGGAAAAGTCAACCGGATGCTGACTTATGAGTTAGAGGGCTCGGATGTGAATTCTGACGATTCAATTAGTTTTGAGAGATGATTTATGACTTAGGAGTGTGATCGGAATTGGTTTTGGAGGTCCCGTGTAGAATTAGGCTTGAATTGGTGGAGTTAGTATTTTGGCGATTTTCGGTTGTTAGGCGAGATTTTGATCCGAGGGTCAGAATGGAATTCCGAGAGTTGCTATAGCTTTGTATGGTGATTTCGGACTTAGGCGTATGTCCGGATTTAAAATTGGAAGTCCGTAGGACAATTCAACGCATTTTGGCGAATGTTGGAAAATAGAAGATTTTTGGAAAGTTTGATCGAGGGGTTGACTTTTTGATATTGGGGTCGGAATCCAGTTTTGAAAAAGTTCATAGGTCCGTTATGTCATTTATGACTTGTGTGCAAAATTTGAGGTCAATCGGACTCGATTTGATAGGTTTCGGCATCGAATGTAGAAGTTGGAATTTATTAGTTTCATTAGGCTTGAATTGGGGTATGATTCGTGTTTTTAGCATTGTTGGATGTGATTTAAGGCCTCAACTAAGTTCGTAAATTGTTTTAGGACTTGTTGGTATATCCGGACGGGGTCTCGAATGGCTCGGGTGAGTTTTGGGTGGTTAAACGAACTAGTTCATCTTCGGAAAAGATGAAAAAAATTGCAGAAAAATTGCAGAAAAAAAACTGGTGCGTGTAGTCCAGTTTGGAAGCTCATATCTTGCAATCTATAAGGAATCAGAAAAATTGCAAAACATGAAAGTTGTATCCCTTTGAATCTAGTTTCCAGAATGATAAACCATCCATCATTTGGACATATATACAGAATGTTACGATAGATTAAAGTTGATTGGCACTAGTGTTGCTTTCCAGGCAGTGCTGATGGCAAAAATTTCTGCTGCATAGCACCGACTTTGGAAGCTTATATCTCGTAATATGTAAGGAATTGGGATATGACCCAAAAATGAAAGTTGTATCCCTTCGAATCTAGTTTCCAAAAAGATAAACCATCCATCATTTGGACATATATACAGAAAGTTACGATAGATTAAAGTTGGCTGGTACTTCTATATTCCAGGCAGTGTTGGACAGATATTTAAGGACCGAAAATGGCCATTTTCTTCATTTCGTTTTGGATTTTGGAGCACGGTTCTTGGGTGATTTTTTAGGGTTTCTTCATAGCATCGACTGGGTAAGTGTTCTACATCCGAAAGTGACTATATTTCATAAATCCATGGTCACATTCATCGTTTGATTCGAGTTTTGATGAAAGAAATCGGAATTTTTGTAAAATCTTTCAAAAATGAAAATTTAAGATTTGGAGGTCGATTCGTTATCAGAATTTGGTAAATTTGGTATGGTTGAACTCGTATCGGAATGGGTATTCAGATTTTGTAACTTTTGTCGGGTTCCGAGATGTGGGCCCCACGGGCGAATTTAAGTGCAAATTTTGGATTTTATTGGAAAAATTAGTATTTTCATATGGAATTTATTCCTATAAATTGTATTGACTTAATCGAATTAATTGTGACATAGTCCTTACGATTTTGGGTAGATTCGATGCGCGTGGAGGCCAATTTGAAGGGCAAAGGCGTCGCGGGCTAAGGATTTAGCCGGTTTGAGGTGAGTAATGTTTGTAAATGATGTCCTGAGGGTTTGAAACCTCGGATTTGCACCTCATAGTGCTATGTTGAGGTGAGGTACATGCTCGATGATGAGCATGAGGTTGTTTTCTTCTGGGGATTGGGACTTGGTCCATCCCGATAGATGATTTCTACTACATACTTGATTGAAATCTAATTGATATCATTGTGATTTGGGCTACTTGCCATATTTGGGCATCTCGCCGGTTATGTGAACCCTTCAGGGGCATTTGTTACTGAATTGATTCATTTCATAAACTCAGTTTTGAAACTCAAATGATATTTTCAAATGATTTTTATTGGATCGGGTGGCACGCCGCCACGAGATGTAATATGCATGGATCGGGTGACATGCCGTCAAGAAATATTGCGCTACTGAACCCCCCGCAGTAAGCGCCGGGTACCCAGGGAATGGGTGGCACGCCGCCACTATAGTCATGACTTTCATTGCATCGCATTGCATTTTTTGTTGTGTTGGTGTTGTTTCCATTTACTTCACGCTATCTATTTGAGATGTTACATGTTTTTACTGTTCCATCATGGATTGCTCTAAGTCTTATGTGTTTCTTACTTTCAGTCATTATTTATATTTATTACTCACTGAGTTGGAAGTACTCACATTACTCCCTGCACCATGTGTGCAGATTCAGGCGTTATCGGTTCCACCCCGAGGTACTGACTACTACTATTGTCAAGGTGGTGATTCAGAGATTACGAGGTAGTTGTTGGCGTTCGCAGCCCGTATCTCTTTTATTTTGTTGTTTCCACTTTCTTCAAACAATTGTGCCAAAGATATTGTAATAGTTATTTTTATTATTAGGATTTCATTAGTGGCTCATGACTTTGTGAAACCCTGATCTGAGGGCTGTAGTCGGGATAGTTTACTATATTTTTCTGTAATTTACTGTTATTAAACCATACTTATATTATTTTATTTTCGTATTATTTAACTGTTAAAAAATGAAGTTAGTTTGGATTGGCTGGCCTTGTCTTTATGAGAGGCGCCATCACGACCGGGTTGGGATTTTGGGTCGTGACAGCTTGGTATCAGAGCCTAGGTTACATAGGTCTCACGAGACATGAGCGGGTTTAGTAGAGTCTTGCAGATCGGTACGGAGACGTCTGTACTTATCTTCGAGAGGCTGCAGAACTTTTTTAGGAAAAACTTCATATTCTTGATATCCTTATCGTGCGGTTTGATTCTATTGAGGCTTATGCCTTTATATCCTTCCTACTCAATCTTATGCGGCGCAAAGCACTTGTTATCAATTGGGCGTCGAAGAGTTGTAGTGGTACTACAGACGTGGTGCCAGATGCGTGTTCGGGCAGGGTATTATCGTTCCCTTTTGGAAGGATGTTCTTATGCTTCAGCTTAGTATATGCATCTTCTATGGTTTTGAGACCGTGCACGAATTGCTATGATGTCTATGCGTTGTTGTCATACAATGTTGGTGAAATGGTAGAGTGCTCATAGATGGAACGCGGCAGTGAATGACTCGAAAGGAGGATTTCCTAGTGTATGATTTAAAGGTTCAGCATTTAATTCTAGCGAAGGAAAGGCAGTCGGATTATAGATGTCCATGTTTGGTTGATGAAGAAACAAGACTTGATATTTTCAAGCATGATGGAATTTTCAATATGATGCGCTGTCGTCGTCCTTGTTTGAACGCATTATGGTTCGTCGGTGTTACGGTCTTCTTGGATTTTGCCTTCGGGCATGGTGCTGTGAAATGGTGCCTGAGGGGTGGTTGCCATGGATAGCTGTGGGCAGCGGTTCGAATCGAATTAGTATCTCTAATGGGGATGGATCGAGAAAGATAATCTTCGAAGAGGCTTAGAGTCTGTAACATTTTATTGGTTCGGGTACTACAAAGATGGATTTCGATTTGATACAACACGTGAGCAGCGAAGTATGAGGAACGACATGGAAGGAAGTGTTTCGAGGTGGTTGAAGGACTAGCAGGCCAAGTATGAGAAGCAGAGGTTGAAAAGTTGCTTAAAGGAGATGGTTTAACCGAAATAAGAGTGACAGATAAGCATATGGATTCTGTGGTAGGATAGCCGCATGCCTTGAGAAAGTGTAGAATGGTTTGGGAATCATGATGGAAGGTGATTTGGACTACGTATTTTATTTGAAGTGATGGTTGTTGTACAAAAAAAAAAGATCGAATATGGCAGAAAGGAGTTTGTTTGAGATGAATAGGGGTGTGAAGATCTGATTATCATTTTAGGTGAACTATGACTTGAGTTCGTAAGGTATTGTTGAACTTTCAGTTGATGTCAATAGGGAAGGAGCAGACTTATACAACTGGTGAGCGAGCATGAGCTCAGGAGAATTTGCTGATTACGGGGTAGTTTTACCCTATGCAGCGTCGTTAGAAGATATCGATAAGGAATTCCACAGGTGGGTTATCTCCTGTGAGCAGGTTAGCGGTGGCATGATGTTGATGAAGCTTCTGCGAGGTATATTACTTGCTACCCAGTAAGAGGTCGAGTGCGCGACTATGACTTGTGATCCAGGATGTTCATGAAAAGCTCAACAAAGACTTCGAGAAGTCTGTCGGGTTAATGGTGCGAGATCATGGTAATTGAGGAGGAGGAATCGTCGTAGGCTCTACATTATGTGATGGTAGCTTAGAGCTAAGTGGGGGAGAGCCCCACCATTTACAATTGGATCGCGTGGTTGTCTACTTGTGCGATTTCTGGTTATCGGTACGTTGGCGGATTATTTATGACTAAGAAAAGGAAATATTAGGGATAATTCAGCAAAGAACTAGATGGGCGTGTGCTATATTCGGTATTATCGATGCATGTTTAGGTTTTTGGGAAAACTCAGAGCTTGTGTTTTGTCGACATGATGTACATGGAAAAGAGCACAGTCGGTTATCTTCGGGACTAGGTCAGAGTGATTGACCCTCAAAAACGGTCCTAGTGGATTCAAGAATTAAAATGCAGTGCCTAAGGATTTTGGGTCCGATGTGTGGTTAAGGATTGAGTCTTCACAGTGGGTTGCGAACGAAACTTGGAATATTCTATGTTAACATCGGGTATATGGTGCAGTATTGGAGAAAAGAAAGAGATAGCTTCGGATTTGCAGAATGTCTTGCAAAATGGGTATACCAGTTTGAGATAATATTGAGCATATAAGGAGGGTATGAGATGGTTCATGAGTATTGAGACGATGTGGTCTCGCAATTCGGGCCACTCGAAGTGAATGCGAGTTGAGTTCACTATGTTGTGAATGGAGCTATAATATTTCTAAGTCAGGTCAAGAGTAAATTGAAAGAAATTGGGTCGGTTAGCAATGGCTTAATCAGTGTGATGGTGGCAATGATTAGTTCCTTCGGCGTGTGAAGTTTTACATGTGGTATGTGGTTGTACGTGCAGGTCCAATAGCCACCATGACTTGATTGATTTGGGAGATATTTCTTCGAATGGCCTTTTTGTGTGAATGGACTCCGGAAGAGTCATGATGGTTTACACCATAACTTCAGGTTTGTATTTTCTGTGGTTATGGGAATTCAGTTGCATGTGCCATAGTTATTCTGAAATGAGTTGAGTGAAAGGGGTTCTAGCCAATGAAGTATTCATTCTACTAATAGTTCAGGGGTTATGAGAAATTCTTTTAATCTCGCGTAATGGTATCATGTTTGGATCGGTAGGTGGCTATGAGCTACTACACGTCTCTTTCATCGTGGCAGTATTGCGAGATTTGGAACGGGATTTATATGCGTCATGCGATATGTTGCGGGCACTAGATTCCTGAAATTCCAGTTATTGTGGTCGGAGGATGTTACTTTGGGCAATCGACCTATATGGTGAGTTGTGAATTTACACTCGACTATTGTGTTTATCCCTGTTGGGATATTTTGATAGTCTTAGCCGTGTCTAACATTTTTGTTTTGTACACTAATTGAGGGCTATGAGTCCAAAAGTGACTTTCTGTTACTCACTACAGTGGGTTTTGATATAATTTCGGGATAACTGATTAGAGCTTTATGAATTATATGCCCTACCGGTATGGGAGTTTATTAACTGTCGTGATTTCGATTAAAGGAAATTACTTTTAAAGGACTAAATGGATAGATTTTGGTTGGCACGATGTGCATATTACTTGTGATTCAAAGTTGAGGACGAGATCCTCGCATTTTTAATATGATGTGAAAAGCTTAAACTGGGTTATGAGCCGCAGTGGAAGTTATATAAGGACGAGATCCTTGTGATGAAAAATTAGGTGTTTTAAATTCTCCTTGTGTGGAATTAAATTTGTACTATAGTACTGATAGGGAGCCATGCCTGTTAAGCTTATTTGATAATTCTTTTATGTGTTTTTGTGTGTATTTTTCCATATTCGTGTTGTAATTATTGAGTTTTAGCCTACAAGGGGAGTGTTCAGATGGTGTTAAATGTGACTCGTTAATTCGAGTAAATAATTATGAGGTCTTCATGCCTTGTGAATTGCTGTCAGAGTTGTGAAAGTTTGAAATGAGGTTTTGGTTAATATGAGGTTAATTGACGATGCTGGAATAAATTATGAACAACTATTATAACCCGAGACGTGGTTATGGGCATACATATGATGGGCACGTAAGCACGAGTTGCTACAGCCGCTTGAGACTAACACACTGTGTTGAAATAATTGGGCTGTGAGAAATTTGGCTTTGAAGTTTATAAATGTGGATAAAAGAAATAATCTTCAATTGAGATGGTGTTGTCGGATCCATGCTAAATTTCAGATGACGTGGAATCAACCCCGGGTGCGTGTAATAATACACTTAGAAATTTAGTGTCCTTGGAATAATTCTTGGCACGTTCGAGGACGAACGTTTGTTTAAGTGGGGGAGAATGTGACGACCCGGCTAGTCATCTCGTGAGTTACCGCTCCGTTTTCTCCATTTCTGCTTTATTATGCTTCGTTATCCGTGTTTTATGTGATTGAGTTGAGTAGTTTGCGTTCGGAGTGGGTTTGGTAAGAAATGAGACACTTAGTCTCTTTTAAGAAGGTTTAAGTTGGAAAAGTCAACCGGATGTTGACTTATGAGTTAGAGGGCTCGGATGTGAATTCCGACCATTCGATTAGTTTTGGGAGATGATTTATTACTTAGGAGTGTGATCGGAATTGGTTTTGGAGGTCCCGTGTAGAATTAGGCTTGAATTGGTGGAGTTAGTATTTTGGCGATTTCCGGTTGTTAGGCGAGATTTTGATCCGAGGATCAGAATGGAATTCCGAGAGTTGCTATAGATTCATATGGTGATTTCGGACTTAGGCATATGTCCGGATTTAAAATTGGAAGTCCGTAGGGCAATTCAACGCATTTTGGCGAATGTTGGAAAATAGAAGATTTTTGGAAAGTTTGACCGAGGGGTTGACTTTTTGACATCGGGGTCGGAATCCAGTTTTGAAAAAGTACATAGGTCCGTTATGTCATTTATGACTTGTGTGCAAAATTTGAAGTCAATCGGACTCGATTTGATAGGTTTCGGCATCGAATGTAGAAGTTGGAATTTATTAATTTCATTAGGCTTGAATTGGGGTATGATTCGTGTTTTTAGCATTGTTGGATGTGATTTAAGGCCTCGATTAAGTCCGTAAATTGTTTTAGGACTTGTTGGTATATCCGGACGGGGTCCCGAATGGCTCGGGTGAGTTTTCGGTGGTTAAACGAACTATTTTATCTTCGGAAAAGATGAAAAAAATTGCAGAAAAATTGCAGAAAAAAAACTTGTGCGTGTAGTCCAGTTTGGAAGCTCATATCTTGCAATCAATAAGGAATCAGAAAAATTGCAAAACATGAAAGTTGTATCCCTTTGAATCTAGTTTCCAGAATGATAAACC